>JAVGWX010000010.1:67514785-67814785 GCA_036924085.1 Ariolimax columbianus | reverse complement strand
TGTTATTAGAATAATGAATTATAGCAACTGCATAACGAGAAGAAACATCTAGAAAGCAAACAGAAATTATCCCGGGCCAAGAACATCACCACCACTATAAAGAAAGTCCAAATTTCTACGTTGCAGGCTAGAAGAAGCAGAGGGATGGAGTCTCTGAACTTTGAAAAGAATTGCAGGAAACTGTGGAAGTTGGAATTAAGTCGGAACAACTTATTGCTCTGTGGACAGAAAGACACAGAAAGACTGCATTAAAACAAAGATAGAAACATCCTCACAGTAAAACAAACGGTTGCTTACTTGGCAGACTCTTTTTGCAAAAGCCAGAAACATTGAAGTTAATCAAGAGAAACCACTGGAGGTTCACGAGAAACGACAAAATACAGGACGAGATTGTACCATACCGAAGTTATGGGACAGCAATCACATATAGAGAACTAGAACCAGCAATATCCTAATAGAAAATGCCGCAGGAAAATTCGCAGTGTCCAATTAAATAATTAAGAACTGCTGCACATCTTCACTATCAGTTGGACATCGGGTAAAGTCTCACCGACTTACAGAGAAGCAATCATGATACCACTCCAAAAACCAGGAAAAGACTTCCATGACATCTAGCTGTAGACCAATCAGTCTCACAAGCTGCATCTGTAAAACTATGAAACATAAAACAAGCTAAGGCTGCAGTGGTACATTGAGAGTCAAAACCTTGTGTCACAGCAAGCAGGTTTTCAGAAATGCTACTCCACTGAATACCAGGCAACACTTCTGTCCCAAGAGATCTAGGACGCTTGTTCAAGACCCTCCTCTCCGGTATTGTCTTGCAATTAAGTATCGTGTCATTTTAAATGACCAAAATATTTGACTTACCTAATTTTAATGTCTGTCAGTAGTTCTCTACCTATGCCTACTCTCGAAATGACTTCGCCATTTGTTTGTATCTCTTTCCCCGAAATGCGACTCATTCTTCTGTATAACCACATTTCGAGTACCTCTATTTTGTTTTCCAACTGTTTGTTCATATTCCATGTTTCTACACTATGTACGTGTCAATACATTCCTCTATATATTAAATACGCTTTTGGCTATTCCTCATATCTTCGTCACTTCCTTTTCACATCTACTAGCACTTGTATCTGTTCTGGGTCCAAGTAGCTGTTTACCTGTTCTAGATTAGGTCCAAAAAACGAGTGTAATCGAGACATGAAGGCACTGCACACAAGTCTGGCATAGTGGGAAGGCGAAGCTGTAGACCGATCCAAGTGAAAGTGCAATCTGAAAAGCGACCTCAGTATGGGGGAACAGAAGCTCTTGTAACATGGCGAGGCAACACGACGACAAAGGATAGGAGAAGAACAAAAAACTAAGAAAATTACTACTCCAAGGCGCATCATCCTATAGTCAGTCTTGACTAAAAGGGACTACTTACTTACTTCCGCTCAGGTGCCGTCGACGACCGGCTGTAATGGATCTCCAACTGTAGTCTGTCCCAGGCTCTGTTAATGCAATCGGCCAGGCTTATTTGTTTTAACCTATCGTATTACATAGTACTCTTAATATCTGTGTGGAAGAATTATGAAAAAGAAAATCTGGGAATTTCCAAATCGGACGTTCTTTTCGCACTATTTAAGAAACGCGAAAATGCACCTTCGGCTATTTGTATACACATCTTGTTAAAACTGAATACGTCATTTCCTTACTTTATTAATGTAAAACTTTTAATTTTTGAAGATTGTTTCAAGAAGCAATATTATCCCACCGCTGAATACAGCATTGGTTGAAAACGAGAGCCTTCCACCAATCAATCGATAAATATGATTACACAAAATTGTACTTATACAGTCAATCGATAATAACAGTACCCAGCCCCAGATCGAAGGTCGGTTAAAATGGATCTTTTGACTTGATGGTGCAATCTGATATAATTTTTTCCCGTCCATCCCTTGTTTGTATCCTTCCACTTACAGAATTGTCTTTCTATTGCAAACTTTATCTCTATTTTTTTTTCTTCCAGAATAGTTGCATGCAATGTTTTGTTATATAGCATGCATGTCTTAACTGTCTGCCTCTAATTTCGTTCAAAAACTTTCCGTACATTCCTAACTTCACCAAGTCTTCCTCATTTGTCTACTTTTCTTTCCGTACGCTTCCTTCTTCTATATCTCAACCGTTCATTATTTCCCTTTTGTATGCTCATTGCCCGTGTTTCATTCTGAAATAACGAGCTTACATACTTCTTGATAGCTCTCCTTTTCTTAAATTGTGAAATATATATGCTGCCAGATATTTGGGATGGAAATCAGTGCAGAGAAGAGAAAGATCATGGTCAACTCCCCAGAGGATATTTAAAACCCGATTTTGGTCAAAGGCGAACCTCTGGAAAATGTTACGCGGTTCAAAAATCTGGAAGCAGAATGAATGCGGAGGGGTCTAGCGCGGAGATCCAGTCAACAACAGCGATGTCATGGTCTCCCTGACCAGACGACGAATGTTCTGGAAAGACAAGAAAATTAGCCTGAATTAAATCGAAGCTGACTTTAATGTATACAATGGTCACTTCGGTATACCGCTTCTCGTGTGAGACTTGGACTCTGACGGTTGCCCTAACACGTAAAATTTGAGAAATGGAAATGAGATCCTTGCGAAGAATTCTTGACATTTCATTTTTGGATCGCGTTACAAACGAGAGTGTTCTTGAAACTGTTAGGTAGGAGTTAGGCCAGTATAAAAACTTACTGACTATAGTAAAAACACGAAAATTGACATAAACTCAACGTCTTTATACTGGTTTAGAAGACCCCGCAGAGTCTGTATACAACCAGTTACATTTACATCACCTTGCTCTAAAAGCTATGCGCATCCAGTTTATTCTTAAATGCATTAACTGTCACCGCCTCCACTACCTCCCCTGGCAATGCATTCCAAGCAGACACCACCCTCTGACTACGAAAATATTTCCTAATATCTAACCTGGACCTCTCTTTAGTCAGCTTGTAGATATGCCCTCGTGTTATTGTAGGTGGCTGTATTTAAAAAAAACAACTTGTTATAGTCTAACCTATCGTCTTTACATTTCATGCACGCAGAGACAGATAATTACGAACCTTGGTGAAACAAAAGAAAGATGGAGAGGATAGTGTCAAACGGAGAAACATGTCCAGACAATCTTACATCCAGGTTTAGGAATGATCAACTAGAGGATAGTGTCAAACGGAGAAACATGTCCAGACAATCTTACATCCAGGCTTAGGACTGATCAACTAGAGGATAGTGTCAAACGGAGAAACATGTCTAGACAATCTTACATCCAGGTTTAGGACTGATCAACTAGAGGATAGTGTCAAACGGAGAAACATGTCCAGACAATCTTACATCCAGGTTTAGGACTGATCAACTAGAGGATAGTGTCAAACGGAGAAACATGTCCAGACAATCTTACATCCAGGTTTAGGAATGATCAACTAGAGGATAGTGTCAAACGGAGAAACATGTCCAGACAATCTTACATCCAGGCTTAGGACTGATCAACTAGAGGATAGTGTCAAACGGAGAAACATGTCTAGACAATCTTACATCCAGGTTTAGGACTGATCAACTAGAGGATAGTGCCAAACGGAGAAACATGTCCAGACAATCTTACATCCAGGTTTAGGACTGATCAACTAGAGGATAGTGTCAAACGGAGAAACATGTCCAGATAATCTTACATCCAGGTTTAGGAATGATCAACTAGAGGATAGTGTCAAACGGAGAAACATGTCCAGACAATCTTACATCCAGGCTTAGGACTGATCAACTAGAGGATAGTGTCAAACGGAGAAACATGTCCAGATAACCTTACATCCAGGTTTAGGAATGATCAACTAGAGGATAGTGTCAAACGGAGAAACATGTCCAGACAACCTTACATCCAGGCTTAGGACTGATCAACTAGAGGATAGGGCCAAATGGAAAGACACACTCAGACAACCTTACAACCAGTATAAGGACTAACCAACCAGATGATCTTCCACCCTAGGTTTGTATATTTCCCAGATAGCTGAAGTGAATTCATAACGTATTAGTGTCTTCTCGTTTGGTCTTATTTGAGTATATAAAGATGTTTTTTTTTGGTTATGAACTTTGCCCATCATCATGGCTCTTGTTTTCTCAGTTAATGGCCAAGATAATATTCTGGAATGATGTTCTTTATTCTCTCACTGATTTGCAATTGTTGTTCACTTTCATCATGCAGAAGTGTAAAATGTGCATTTATGAGATTATTTATTGACACTCCACTGATGATGGGATTTGATCTTTCTTCTGTCTATTTTAACGAGGTGTTATGTGTAAATATGAATCAATCACTCCTTGCTTTATATCTTTGAATATTGATTACCGCAGATTTTTTCACCCGCAGATTGCCATAATTTAGTTATTGAATATTCTGGTGTCTTTCCAATTCACACCTTTTTCTTTCAGGTATTCTCATGCTACGATCTGTTGAAATATGGTTCTTTTCTCTCTACAAAACATATATAAATGCTTTGTCTTAATTGTCGATATGGTTTATGTCATTATATTTATACAAAATATTTATCCTCATAAACGTGGGCCTTACTGAAAAGCCTTGAATTGCACTACAGCGTAGAGAACTAATGTCCACTTTTTCAAGTAGCCCCAGGGATGTAAGAAAAGACAAGATAACCGTCAAGAGTGAAGAACTTAGGAGAGTAGTTTTGCAGTTTTTTGGGTATTTTTTCAAATAACACACAACAATACAAACACAACAATACAAACACAATAATACAAAATATTGCTTCTCATGCCACATAGTTAAACAGTATGGCTCTAGCAGATAGAAACCTCCACCTGCGCTCTGAACGAGACCTGAAACCATGCTACCGCAATGGGTCATGGATGCGGCCGACCGACGAAATCGGTCTCAAACACCCTAAACGAACTTATTATTATTATGTCAGGTTATGAAGAGATCTTTAGAACGAGCCCATTATACATTATAATGTGAAAATGAGATTCATTATCAATCTTAAGATGTTTAAAAAAGGCATCATAGATTACTTACAAATCATATTCTTATTCGGGATCAAGATGCTGAGCAGCGCATGAGCTGCAGTGGTCAGCGACCCATAGCTGACTGCTAGCGTAAAGGCCAGCGAACCATAGCTGCCAAGACCCTTCTACACATCCACGCGGTGATCCTGGATAACAGGATGTAGCAGGGCAGACTGGCTAAGGAAAGGGGATCGAAGAGGGCATTCTAACCCGGTACTCAAAAAATGCTTGCTGAAGTCGGATGTGTTGGACCGAAAGGTGCAAATATTGCAGTCAAGCTGTAAACTACGACACAACGCATTCCGTTCTCTGGATTACATTCTGCTACTTAAGCCCTTTCATGGTTTGATAGCGGGAGATTGAGAACGAACGAAGCCAAGCCAAGCCAAGCCATATTCTTATTCTATTCGCTAAACCTGTTTCACCTTTCTGAGTCAGGTTTATTGTCTATATCCTGGGTAAAACTAAAGTTCAGAGCCTCATTTCCGACAGATCACCTTTGGATATTAACACTTAAGGTCACACAGCGGAGGGTACCAAAGAATTCGTCTACCTCGGCAGCAGGATATCATCGGATGGGGGCAGCGGTTCCTATGTCAATGCGGATCGGACTAGTTGCGTTTGCCATGCACGACCTCCGACGTGTACGGAGTAAAGGCAACATTTCCCTTGAATCAAAAACCCATATATACCAGTCTTGCTTTAGGGCTCAGCAACATGGACATCGCTGAAATATGATATGTCGAAATTAGCAGCCTTTCCCATGCCCAACCTTCCACACCCCTAGCATGGGCATCTGATGACATTTCTACGTCCACACTCTGGAGGTCTCTCCTAAAACAGACCTTCCCCCAATCTCAGAATCACTGTAATGTTGCCGAGTTTCTTTGTTTGGTCCTGTAGTACTGCTGGACCAGGAAACGCTGATCCACAAGGTACCTCACAGAACAACCTTCAGCATCAAACTCTTCCCACGACCGGCTGGAGGGACAGAAGTGGCCGTCCTCGCAAAATATGGCAGATTTCAACCTCCACCTCCGCTCTGAACGAGACCTGAAACCATGCTGACGCAATGGGTCATGGATGCGGCCGACCGACACAATCGGTCATGGATGCGGCCGACCGACACAATGGGTCATGGATGTGGCCGACCGACGCAATGGGTCATGGAAGCGGCCGACGCAACGGGTCTAAAACACCTTGAAAAACAAAAGCTAAAACAAATTGAAAATAACCCCAAACCAATTAAATCTGAAGAGCAAAAAAAGGCATCTTTACAGTAACAGTCCTCTGAGACGCCATAACTTTGCAGAACGCCTCTCTGTCGCTGGAGGTCTGCACAAAAATTTGTTATGGGGTCAGCCGTCGCTAAACCGCTGACAAGAAGGCGCGGTAAGGTTAAAACAAATGAATTAGCCGAGAACTCTGTTGACTGGAAAGTTGATGAGAATGTGAACGACAATTGTCAACCCAGTGTAGATTGTCTGGGATCTTCTTTGGCAGACATTGTCAAGAACCTTCCTAAACAAATCAATGGCAAACTGGGTAAGATTGATGTTAATAGAATACAGTTTAATTTTAGTGTATGACTTATTGTTTGCGAATGCCCACAATGAGTAGGTTACACTTTTGTGTGCACTGAAAAGGACGTTAAGTGGTGGGTTGCAGTAGCTTTCCTCACATCCCGGGAGAGCTGATAAAGGTGGGTCTGGGTCCTCTAGATCGTTGTGTAATCATGCTTCGCTTCATCTGCGTGTCGCTCAAAACTACAGGTATCACATCGATCCCTCACCTCGTTATCCAGAATGCCATGAAAACAGCCCGTTTTCAGGGAGTGCTACTAGGAAGCCGATATTTTGACTGACCAGACGTTAGTTTTCCTCTCCTCTGTATGACTTAATCCAATTGACTCCACTCGAAATATAAAGTTGCAACTGATGCAATCCGTCTATTCCAATTCGGAGCAAACTTCTCGAGTTCCATCAATTAGATTCCAACTGCATTGATCTCTTATAGTGCCGTTCTATGCTATATGTTTATTTGCCCCCAAAATCGACTCTTACACTTGTAGTTCCAATACAGATAATGTCTCACTTTATTGGCAGATTTGTTATTAGAGTCGACTTATCTTCCTACATTTTCTATTTTTCTATTCGCAGTATCCACCCATCCTGTTAAGGTTATTGATTTTCAGTATACGATTCTTTTATATTGAATCCGAGTATGATGTTGTTATTGTTGTTGTTTCGGATCCAGCAGCATAGGGGCTCTCGTCCTTCGGCCCCATTCCATGTACTGGTATGGTATCTGCACGTGTTTATCAGCTGTTGTCTAGTTCCATACAAAGTGTTCCAAGTGTCTGGTCACGGAGGAATAAGTATTTTCCTAAAATCATTGAGCAACGATCACTCAATGCGATGATAATCAACTGTTTCATACGGGTGTGTATACAGCTGGCACTCGGGAGTCTGTTGTGGTTTGATTATGTTCAGGGGTTTGTTTAGTGGGATGTGTTGGGTTCTCAGTCGGCAAATGGTGCTCTGATCCTTTCTTGTGAGTTGATTTACACTGTCATTTGGACTGGGGTTTGCCATATGTCTGTAGATCTCTCTTACCGTGTTTTCCATGGCCCATCTGTTCAGTCAAGTTTCTTTATTTGCTGATCTTATGAGCTGTTTGGCTGTTTGTAAAGTTGTTGCTGTGTCGCTGTTCTTGTCTTGATACCTACTTTGCTAGTCTGTCTACCTTGTCTGGGTATAGGATGCAGAAGTCAATGAGCTGACAGCAGCCAGCGACTTATGGTTGGCTATTTACAACAACGTCGGCGAACCACAGCTGAGCAAGACCATATTCCATCTCCAAGTGGGGTGGGGGTGGGGGGTGGCGGTTGGGCGGGGGGGGGGGCTAGAAATTTCTTAACTTAACTTAACTTATAATGGTTTAGAAGACTCTGCAGAGTCTGTATACAACCAGTTTCTTGGAGTGGGGTTTAATCGATGTCCATCTTAATAGACTAAAAGACTAGAGCTAAGTAGACCCGCAACCAGCTAGGCGCCATCTGTAGCTGCTCCTAACAAACCTCCTGGGGAAAGGTACAAATAACTTGTTTAATTTGAATTGTGTCCCGGCAGCGGTCGTTAAGCCTACTCTTTTCGATTTCCAACTGCCAGGAATTTTAAATTTCACGAGCGTCCGATATCACTACCCAGATTTCACGAGGATTTTTACCAGAAGATTCATGTGAAAAAAAACCCTGATCTTCACCATGATTTGAACCCGCGACCTCCGGTATCCGAGACAGTCACCTTACCTCGAGACCACAAGATAGCCTACATTACACTACAGGCAGAAGAGCCCTGGTGCTTCTTCTCCTTCTGCTTCTCCTTCTTCTTCTTCTTTTCTTCTTCATCTTCTTCTTCTTCTTCTTTTTTTGCTCTTTCTTTTTCTTCTTCTTCTTCTTCGTCGTCGTCGTCTTCTTCTTCTTCTTCTTCTTCTTCTTCTTCTTCCCCTTCGTCTTCTCCTCATTCTTCTTCTTGTTCTCCTTCTTCTTCTTCTTCTTCTTCTTCTTCTTCTTCTTCTTCTTCTTCTTCTTCTTCTTCTTCTTCTTATTCTTCTTCTTCTTCTTCTTCTTCTTCTTCTTCTTCTGTGATCATTGCTCATTTAAACTGGAACTGGATTAAATACAAAAATTATGCTGTATTCTCAGGGTCTCGATAGCGCCGATGAGTTTCTCCTCGAGGTAAGCCGGCGATGGTCACATCCTTCTTTCACATTTGTGTACTGTGGGCATTCCTGAAACAAAGGTTATCTTGTAATGATGTCAGTGAGACCACAAGCAGTTTGAGCTGCGTTCCTTCGTGGCACAGGGCCTGTTATTCTTCCAGCATGACGGGTCCTCACAGGCAGGTCATCAAATCTTGAATCTGTTGTCCCACTGCACGATTTAATGAGATACCTTGCACCTTGTTATGCGCTCTCTGGCCAAGTGCATCCGCTTTCTCCTGGATTTTTTTCGAGTTTGCCTTCCCTAGCCATTGATTGTCTCCAGACTTGCTGAGAGGCAGCAGTTTATCTTTTCTGTTAGGGGATACTTTTCTTAGATCTCCTGCGATTCCAGGTTCTTCTTGAGTTCCATCTGGCCGGACTTTGTGTAGAGTTTTCCTCTCCTAGGTAGGTTGTCTTCCTGAACTTTTTAACACTACCTAATTGCCTCAGGATTGGAGAGGAAGCACTGAAACCCGCTACCAAAGAAAGATCGCCTAGACCTAACGTCTTGGTCATGTTTAGATTCACGCAATGAGGGCGATGACATAAATTAATAAAATCATAAAAAAAGTAGACCGCTGCAAAGTGTCGGAGCAAAACAAAATGAAACCAACGTTACGACTAAAATGCTTTCATCGGAGACAAAGAGAAGAAAACATAAAAACACCTAAAATCACACCAACTAAGAGTATATTCATTTTCCAATTTAAACAAATTTATTATTTACATTTACATAACACAGTTTATACATTATATGATGAAGCATTTGGTTAAAATGCTATTTTAATAGATAAAATATACTATTCAAATATTCATATTTTGATCTTGATGATCAGTTCCTCAGCGTAGCTGCGGGTCCCAACTTCGTCTCCAGCGGGCCTCGTCTTGAGCCTCGGAAGTCCAGTGCTTGATAAGCCTTCCCCCCACAGGCGTCTCGGATATTGTTGTTTACGACGAGGTGGGGTGGGAAAATCAGTAAAACGCAGACAAACAGGAACTAAGAGTGATACATTATAAACTATATCACCGGTTGGGATCAAGATGCTGAGCAGCGCATAAGCTACAGTGGTCAGCGTCCCATAGCTGACTGCTAGCTTCAGGGCCAGCGAACCAGAGCTGCAAAGACCCTTCTATACCTCTACGCGGTGATCCTGGATAACAGGCTGCAACAGAGCAGACTGGCTAAGGAGAAGGGATCGAGAGGGAATGCTAACCTGTCAAGCGAAAATGGGGGACGGCGAAGGCTCACAATCTCAAGGTGCTGAGTTCGATTCCCCATGACAGCATCGGCCGTTACCCAGGGTAAACAAACCCTTAGAAAATACAGGAGTAAGCAGACCCTTATATAAAATGAATGCTGAAGTCGGATGAACTGGGCCGACAGGCGCAAAATAAAAACTTCAGCGCAACGCACACCGCCTTGGGATTTAGAGAAATAAGAATACAAAATGTAAAATTACATGAACCTCATATGTGTATAACTTATGATAAGGATACGAGGTTTACATGATGTAGATAGAGGAACACGTGGGAAGCAGAGCCTGCAGGGCAACAAGCAAGTGACGTATATTACCAGCTCAACAGAGATGAACAGGTAGTAATATTTAGACTGCAAAAACCGCAACAGACCATCTATTTAACAAACTAGAAATATGACATACAGATGAATGTGTCTGCCGCACTGACAAAATGATTGTTGAGTATCTGCTTCAAAGGTGTTCAACGTACAATTAACATAGAAAGCGAGTGTGGAAAAAATCATCGATACCATTGCTGGACAAGTTTTATGGAGATACCAATCACCTCAGGCTAACCACTGCTTTCTTTAGATGTAATCCAGTTGACGTCTCACAGAGTACGGACAAGCAGAAGAAGCACGGCGTTGATTGATTAATTTACTGATCTGATCGTAGTTTGCTTAACAATGGTAAGCAGTTTTATTTGCTTTATTGGGCAACCCCGGTGATACCATTGTCTAACACGAATTACATGAGTATAATGGAGTCATTCTATGGTGGCCTTTCTTGTGAAGCCACAGGAACCAACGAATCTACAATGTTGCGAAAACATGTGGTGCCCGGAAAGCTTTTTGTTCATGAGTGTGTACAACCAGCGAGCTACAGAAGGCACCAGCATACATATTCTTTATCATCTACTGTAAGAGACTGAGCAGTTATAGGCTGTCCGGAGTGTTGTAAATGTTGTGCCGAACATTTCGTACATAATGACTTCTTCTTCTTCTTCTTCGTACGCTGTCAAACGTCAGCCTGTATTTTTCGAAAAAAGCAGCGGTCATCCTGAGGCTGTCGACACTGCCATTGAGCTAGTTTAGTGTTGCGACTGTTGATGGCCACATGTGCTTTCTCTGGTCCTTGTATTTCGGGCAGTTTTGCAGCAGATGTTCAGCGGTAATTTTTCTGGTACCACAAATGCATTCGTCAGTGCCACCTATATTCAGTTTATTGAATAGTTGGTACCTCAGTCTGTTGTGCCTGTGCGGAGTCTGAAGACCACGACCTGCTCTCTTCTGATCAATTGGAAATAATAATCATTTTTTGTGTAGCCAGTATATTCTGTTTCCCATTTGGCCATGCATCTAGCTCTAATGAACCTTTTTGACTCTTCGTAGGTCACACTAGAATATCGTTGTGGTAGTCTTGCACCTTCTTTTGCCAGTCTGTCTGCCTCCTCATTGCCTTGAATGTTACAATGGGATGGAACCCACTGTACCACTACTCTTTTTGGTGCGGTCTGCTGGCATAGTTGACAGAGTACTGCTCTTAAATCATTAAGTTCAGTATTTTTCTGGATTTTTAGTGCTGTGACTACGGCCAGTGCATCTGTAAACAGGACTATCTGCTTTCGTTTCTTCTGCCTGTCAGCATTGCTTCTGCTGCAGCCCTCAGGGCCTCTGCCTCTGCTCTGAAATTGCTTGAGTATTTTCCAATTGCCACTGACAGTGTTATTTTTTTACCATTTGGTAGGCTCAGGAATACCCTTGCCCCTCCATTCTGTGTTGTGTTGTACATAATGACTTAATTACATTCTGTCCACTTGAACTAGTAAACTCTGTGGGGTATTTGATTGCCCTCTCCTGAGCTGTCTAACCCCTGGTCTCAAGGGAGATAGAGCTAGAGTACATGCATCCTGAGTTACCTCCAATCGTCTGGACTTATGTCTTGCCACTGGTTCAAGGTAGTTCAGGAACAGAGAGTGAGATTGAACGACCAACGCAGTTTCTTCCTCACTAGTGTCTAGTGTCCAAATGAGCGCACGTTACGTCATCAAGGCAAAACCGTCTGATGATGTGGAGATGGGAAACTAACTATAAGCTCCATGTTGTTATAGGCAATGGAAAAATACTCACAGAACCAACTTGTTTGCTCCTTTATGTTATTAGTACCTTCCGTCCTGTCTAAGACGGATGTGTCGGACCGAAAGGTGCAAATATCGCAGTCAAACTGTAAATTAGCGACACAACGCAAATCCGTTCTCCGGACTACATCCTGCCACTTGCAAAACCCTATTCAGGGCTTGGTACCGGGAGATTGAGAATGAACGCAGAAGAAGAAGAAGTACCTTCCGGTTGCTGAAAGAACCGACTTGTTTGCTCCTTTATGTTATTCGTACCTTCCGGTTGCTGAAAGAACCGACTTGTTTGCTCCTTTATGTTATTCGTACCTTCCGGTTGCTGAAAGAACCGACTTGTTTGCTCCTTTATGTTATTCGTACCTTCCGTTGCTGAAAGAACCGACTTGTTTGCTCCTTTATGTTTTTCGTACCTTCCGTTGCTGAAAGAACCGACTTGTTTGCTCCTTTATGTTTTTCGTACCTTCCGGTTGCTGAAAGAACCGACTTGTTTGCTCCTTTATGTTATTCGTACCTTCCGTTGCTGAAAGAACCGACTTGTTTGCTCCTTTATGTTATTCGTACCTTCCGTTGCTGAAAGAACCGACTTGTTTGCTCCTTTATGTTTTTCGTACCTTCCGGTTGCTGAAAGAACCGACTTGTTTGCTCCTTTATGTTATTCGTACCTTCCGTTGCTGAAAGAACCGACTTGTTTGCTCCTTTATGTTTTTCGTACCTTCCGTTGCTAAAAGAACCGACTTGTTTGCTCCTTTATGTTTATCGTACCTTCCGTTGCTAAAAGAACCGACTTGTTTGCTCCTTTATGTTTTTCGTACCTTCCGTTGCTGAAAGAACCGACTTGTTTGCTCCTTTATGTTTTTCGTACCTTCCGGTTGCTGAAAGAACCGACTTGTTTGCTCCTTTATGTTTTTCGTACCTTCCGTTGCTGAAAGAACCGACTTGTTTGCTCCTTTATGTTATTCGTACCTTCCGGTTGCTGAAAGAACCGACTTGTTTGCTCCTTTATGTTTTTCGTAC
The DNA here is from genome assembly GCA_036924085.1 of Ariolimax columbianus. Taxonomy (NCBI): domain Eukaryota; kingdom Metazoa; phylum Mollusca; class Gastropoda; order Stylommatophora; family Arionidae; genus Ariolimax; species Ariolimax columbianus. Next base: position 67,801,582 of record JAVGWX010000010.1, on the reverse strand, counting down.
CTTCCGTTGCTGAAAGAACCGACTTGTTTGCTCCTTTATGTTATTCGTACCTTCCGTTGCTGAAAGAACCGACTTGTTTGCTCCTTTATGTTTTTCGTACCTTCCGGTTGCTGAAAGAACCGACTTGTTTGCTCCTTTATGTTTTTCGTACCTTCCGTTGCTGAAAGAACCGACTTGTTTGCTCCTTTATGTTTTTCGTACCTTCCGGTTGCTGAAAGAACCGACTTGTTTGCTCCTTTATGTTTTTCGTACCTTCCGTTGCTGAAAGAACCGACTTGTTTGCTCCTTTATGTTTATCGTACCTTCCGTTGCTAAAAGAACCGACTTGTTTGCTCCTTTATGTTTTTCGTACCTTCCGTTGCTGAAAGAACCGACTTGTTTGCTCCTTTATGTTTTTCGTACCTTCCGGTTGCTGAAAGAACCGACTTGTTTGCTCCTTTATGTTTTTCGTACCTTCCGTTGCTGAAAGAACCGACTTGTTTGCTCCTTTATGTTTTTCGTACCTTCCGTTGCTGAAAGAACCGACTTGTTTGCTCCTTTATGTTTTTCGTACCTTCCGTTGCTGAAAGAACCGACTTGTTTGCTCCTTTATGTTTTTCGTACCTTCCGTTGCTAAAAGAACCGACTTGTTTGCTCCTTTATGTTTATCGTACCTTCCGTTGCTAAAAGAACCGACTTGTTTGCTCCTTTATGTTTTTCGTACCTTCCGTTGCTGAAAGAACCGACTTGTTTGCTCCTTTATGTTATTCGTACCTTCCGGTTGCTGAAAGAACCGACTTGTTTGCTCCTTTATGTTTTTCGTACCTTCCGTTGCTGAAAGAACCGACTTGTTTGCTCTTTTATGTTATTCGTACCTTCCGGTTGCTGAAAGAACCGACTTGTTTGCTCCTTTATGTTATTCGTACCTTCCGGTTGCTGAAAGAACCGACTTGTTTGCTCCTTTATGTTATTCGTACCTTCCGGTTGCTGAAAGAACCGACTTGTTTGCTCCTTTATGTTATTCGTACCTTCCGTTGCTGAAAGAACCGACTTGTTTGCTCCTTTATGTTTTTCGTACCTTCCGTTGCTGAAAGAACCGACTTGTTTGCTCCTTTATGTTTTTCGTACCTTCCGGTTGCTGAAAGAACCGACTTGTTTGCTCCTTTATGTTATTCGTACCTTCCGTTGCTGAAAGAACCGACTTGTTTGCTCCTTTATGTTATTCGTACCTTCCGTTGCTGAAAGAACCGACTTGTTTGCTCCTTTATGTTTTTCGTACCTTCCGGTTGCTGAAAGAACCGACTTGTTTGCTCCTTTATGTTATTCGTACCTTCCGTTGCTGAAAGAACCGACTTGTTTGCTCCTTTATGTTTTTCGTACCTTCCGTTGCTAAAAGAACCGACTTGTTTGCTCCTTTATGTTTATCGTACCTTCCGTTGCTAAAAGAACCGACTTGTTTGCTCCTTTATGTTTTTCGTACCTTCCGTTGCTGAAAGAACCGACTTGTTTGCTCCTTTATGTTTTTCGTACCTTCCGGTTGCTGAAAGAACCGACTTGTTTGCTCCTTTATGTTTTTCGTACCTTCCGTTGCTGAAAGAACCGACTTGTTTGCTCCTTTATGTTATTCGTACCTTCCGGTTGCTGAAAGAACCGACTTGTTTGCTCCTTTATGTTTTTCGTACCTTCCGTTGCTGAAAGAACCGACTTGTTTGCTCCTTTATGTTATTCGTACCTTCCGTTGCTGAAAGAACCGACTTGTTTGCTCCTTTATGTTTTTCGTACCTTCCGGTTGCTGAAAGAACCGACTTGTTTGCTCCTTTATGTTTTTCGTACCTTCCGTTGCTGAAAGAACCGACTTGTTTGCTCCTTTATGTTTTTCGTACCTTCCGGTTGCTGAAAGAACCGACTTGTTTGCTCCTTTATGTTTTTCGTACCTTCCGTTGCTGAAAGAACCGACTTGTTTGCTCCTTTATGTTTATCGTACCTTCCGTTGCTAAAAGAACCGACTTGTTTGCTCCTTTATGTTTTTCGTACCTTCCGTTGCTGAAAGAACCGACTTGTTTGCTCCTTTATGTTTTTCGTACCTTCCGGTTGCTGAAAGAACCGACTTGTTTGCTCCTTTATGTTTTTCGTACCTTCCGTTGCTGAAAGAACCGACTTGTTTGCTCCTTTATGTTTTTCGTACCTTCCGTTGCTGAAAGAACCGACTTGTTTGCTCCTTTATGTTTTTCGTACCTTCCGTTGCTGAAAGAACCGACTTGTTTGCTCCTTTATGTTTTTCGTACCTTCCGTTGCTAAAAGAACCGACTTGTTTGCTCCTTTATGTTTATCGTACCTTCCGTTGCTAAAAGAACCGACTTGTTTGCTCCTTTATGTTTTTCGTACCTTCCGTTGCTGAAAGAACCGACTTGTTTGCTCCTTTATGTTATTCGTACCTTCCGGTTGCTGAAAGAACCGACTTGTTTGCTCCTTTATGTTTTTCGTACCTTCCGTTGCTGAAAGAACCGACTTGTTTGCTCTTTTATGTTATTCGTACCTTCCGGTTGCTGAAAGAACCGACTTGTTTGCTCCTTTATGTTTTTCGTACCTTCCGTTGCTGAAAGAACCGACTTGTTTGCTCCTTTATGTTTTTCGTACCTTCCGGTTGCTGAAAGAACCGACTTGTTTGCTCCTTTATGTTATTCGTACCTTCCGGTTGCTGAAAGAACCGACTTGTTTGCTCCTTTATGTTATTCGTACCTTCCGGTTGCTGAAAGAACCGACTTGTTTGCTCCTTTATGTTTTTCGTACCTTCCGTTGCTGAAAGAACCGACTTGTTTGCTCCTTTATGTTTTTCGTACCTTCCGTTGCTGAAAGAACCGACTTGTTTGCTCCTTTATGTTTTTCGTACCTTCCGTTGCTGAAAGAACCGACTTGTTTGCTCCTTTATGTTTTTCGTACCTTCCGTTGCTGAAAGAACCGACTTGTTTGCTCCTTTATGTTTTTCGTACCTTCCGGTTGCTGAAAGAACCGACTTGTTTGCTCCTTTATGTTATTCGTACCTTCCGGTTGCTGAAAGAACCGACTTGTTTGCTCCTTTATGTTTTTCGTACCTTCCGTTGCTGAAAGAACCGACTTGTTTGCTCCTTTATGTTTTTCGTACCTTCCGGTTGCTGAAAGAACCGACTTGTTTGCTCCTTTATGTTTTTCGTACCTTCCGGTTGCTGAAAGAACCGACTTGTTTGCTCCTTTATGTTTTTCGTACCTTCCGTTGCTGAAAGAACCGACTTGTTTGCTCCTTTATGTTTTTCGTACCTTCCGGTTGCTGAAAGAACCGACTTGTTTGCTCCTTTATGTTTTTCGTACCTTCCGGTTGCTGAAAGAACCGACTTGTTTGCTCCTTTATGTTATTCGTACCTTCCGGTTGCTGAAAGAACCGACTTGTTTGCTCCTTTATGTTATTCGTACCTTCCGGTTGCTGAAAGAACCGACTTGTTTGCTCCTTTATGTTTTTCGTACCTTCCGTTGCTGAAAGAACCGACTTGTTTGCTCCTTTATGTTTTTCGTACCTTCCGGTTGCTGAAAGAACCGACTTGTTTGCTCCTTTATGTTTTTCGTACCTTCCGGTTGCTGAAAGAACCGACTTGTTTGCTCCTTTATGTTTATCGTACCTTCCGTTGCTGAAAGAACCGACTTGTTTGCTCCTTTATGTTTTTCGTACCTTCCGGTTGCTGAAAGAACCGACTTGTTTGCTCCTTTATGTTTATCGTACCTTCCGTTGCTGAAAGAACCGACTTGTTTGCTCCTTTATGTTTTTCGTACCTTCCGTTGCTGAAAGAACCGACTTGTTTGCTCCTTTATGTTTTTCGTACCTTCCGTTGCTGAAAGAACCGACTTGTTTGCTCCTTTATGTTATTCGTACCTTCCGTTGCTGAAAGAACCGACTTGTTTGCTCCTTTATGTTTTTCGTACCTTCCGTTGCTGAAAGAACCGACTTGTTTGCTCCTTTATGTTTTTCGTACCTTCCGTTGCTGAAAGAACCGACTTGTTTGCTCCTTTATGTTTTTCGTACCTTCCGTTGCTGAAAGAACCGACTTGTTTGCTCCTTTATGTTTTTCGTACCTTCCGTTGCTGAAAGAACCGACTTGTTTGCTCCTTTATGTTATTCGTACCTTCCGTTGCTGAAAGAACCGACTTGTTTGCTCCTTTATGTTATTCGTACCTTCCGTTGCTGAAAGAACCGACTTGTTTGCTCCTTTATGTTTTTCGTACCTTCCGTTGCTGAAAGAACCGACTTGTTTGCTCCTTTATGTTTTTCGTACCTTCCGTTGCTGAAAGAACCGACTTGTTTGCTCCTTTATGTTTTTCGTACCTTCCGTTGCTGAAAGAACCGACTTGTTTGCTCCTTTATGTTTTTCGTACCTTCCGTTGCTGAAAGAACCGACTTGTTTGCTCCTTTATGTTATTAGTACCTTCCGTTGCTAAAAGAACCGACTTGTTTGCTCCTATATGTTTTTCGCACCTTCCGGTTGCTGAAAGAACCGACTGCAAGACACGGGCTCCGTAGCTCCTGTGGTCGCTTCGAAAAACTCCCCTGACTTCGTTAGGTACCCATTTACAGAGTCGACTAGAGAAGCAGTCATACTATGAAAAGTATCCACGATATACCTGGTCTGTCAAACCAAATCTAGAGTGAAGTGAATCTGGTACGTTGGGGTTGTAAACGTAGCTGACATCCCGTAGATGAACAGGTTTTGTAGGGTTTCTCCTATTTCCTCTGTCCTTCTACCGTGCGGGCTACTTCGTGCTTTGTAGCCAGGTGATAATAAAATAAAACAAAATAAAAACACAATATTTGCGGATTTTATTCCCAATATTGGGATATTTATAGGGCTAAGGAACAAAGGTAATTTGCAGTTGTCGATTCCCGCAGTGTGTGAGTTTGGTTTTAATTTCAAACCCAATAAAACCCATTGCCTTACCTGGCTGTAGAACACGTATCGAGATGAAGGTGCAGCAGCGCATGAGCTGGCTGCAGTCAGCGATGAGGAGCTGGCTGCTTGCATCATGATCAGTTAACCATCGCTGACCATGACCCTATTCTGCCTTCGAGTGGCGACCTCGGCAACAGGCTGCAACAGTGTACAAAAGGCGCAGATATCGCAGCCTCGCTGTAAACCACGACACATCGTCACAACGATCTTTTCAGGACGAAGGCCGAAGACGAGAAATAAGTACCTGGATCTGAAACAAAAGGCAGCTGTAACCCTCTATCCAGATCGAAATAAAGAGTTTAGAAAAGGTTGTGAATATGGATAGCAACATCATCATGTTGTTGTTATTGGAGGCCAATCGTGCTGAGTTTATTCAACTCTATACAACGATTCTTTCGTGGCGAGTTGCAGTTGCTCTACTTACACCCTGATATATACTTGAGAATGTGGTTTTTACTGCATTTTCATCCCCAAATCTGGGTATGATTAAGATTACCAACTAATATGAACTCCGAATACATTTTAGATTGACATTACTCTTTTCTACAGAAGCATCAAACTTACTAGTGACCTCTCACGTGGGCTCGACTGCCAGCCCCATCAAGAAACTCACTGTTACGACACCACGAAATACTTTTAACAGAACTCAAAGTCAGAAACAGAGCATTGTAACGTCAGAAGCCAAAGTCAGCAAAGGCTTGTCAATCTTGAATCGATGTTTCTTCTCAAGCATATGTGTAGGGCCGCACCAGAAGACAATGCTATCTTCAAAAAAGGCGCCAGAAAGCGGTCTATGCAATAGAAAAAGCGAACAACCAAAGAAATTCCTAGATACCTCTATGGGGATAAGAAACACGAGCTTTGCGACCAAGTCTCCCAGACAAGATATTGCCAACAATTCCAACAGAACCCCACAAAAAGCGACAGAAAATGTGTCCTGCATTGAGGTGAAATCTGCTTCAGCTCTCAGTATTAAAACAAACGGCATCAGCTCAGACAAGGTAGGACACATTACGAAGCAGATCTGCACAGAAGATTTGAACTCAGCTGAGAGAGAAGGGGGAGTGGCCTTTTTCATTCCAGTAACGGAGGATGGATTACAGCCTCAGGCAGACAGGACAGTGGTTGCAGAAAGGCTTACAAAGAAGAAGAAGTAAGTTGGCATGTTTATCAATAAAGAAATTAGTTATTGTTTATCATTAAAATAAGGCTAGACTGTGGTAGCACTGTTATCAGGGGTATCGACTCATCGTGATGGCTGCACTAAGTTAAGTTAATAAATAAAGTGACGTGTGAAGTCAGGTTAATAGATCAAGGATTACACAGAACCAAATTAGTGAATCAACGACTGCGCAAAGCCAATTTGATGAACCAATAGCCACATGGAGTCAAGTTAGTGGACCAAGGGTCTCATAGAGTCTAATTAATTGACCAAGGGCCACATGGAGTCAGGTTAATGGAGCAAAGGCCACGTGGGGTCAAGTTAATGAATCAAGGGACTAAGAGTAGCGTAAAATAACGTTAATAGACCAAGAGTCGCGTGAAGTGAAGTTAGTGGACTAAAGAACACATCAAGTAAAGTTTACTTACTCACTGACTTATTCTCTCCTTTTCTACCATGAGGTGTAGAAGTTTGCAAGAGAGAACCCAATACTGTTCTATCCGCTGTCTTTTTCCTGGCCTCTTTCCAATCCAGCCCTCGGTCACTTTGGGACTGTCGTATGTTATCTTCCCAAAGTACTTTGGGACGTCCTGGGGTTCTTAGTCCTTGACTTTGTATCCCCATGACCACCTTGGTATCTGATGATCTTCTATTCTACAGACATGGCCAAACCACTGTAGTTGGGACTGCTCCACCCGTGTCTGCAGGGGTTGGTCTTCGAGATTTCTTCGTATTGTCTGGTTACAGATCTTGTCCCTTTCCGTCACCTGAACCACCTTTTTCAGGTACCTAATTTTTGAAGTTTATAATTGCCTTTCTTGGGCTGTGGACATTGCCCACAAATCATATCCATATTTCAGGACAGGCACATAGCTCGAGCGGTATACATCCATCTTTGTTGTCCTGCGTATTTCTCTTTTGCTGAGCAATTCTCTGTTTATTGCATGGAAAAGTCTACCAGCTGCTGCCCTACTTAGATTCCTCCCCTGCTGTTTCTTACACAAAGAGAATACAAAAAAGAGCGACAAAGATGATAGTGGGATTCCAGAATTACAGTTATGAGGAACGACTCAGAAAAACCGGCCTACAGTGTCTCGAAGAGAGAAGAATTCGTGGTGACTTAATACAGGTTTATAAGATGATCAGAGGAATCGATAAATTAGACTATAACAAGTTTTTTTAAAATACAGCCACCTACAATAACACGAGGGCATAGCTACAAGCTGATTAAAGAGAGGTCCAGGTTAGATATTAGGAAATATTTTTTTAGTCAGAGAGTGGTGTCTGCTTGGAATGCATTGCCAGGGGAGGTAGTGGAGGCAGGGACAGTTAATGCATTTAAGAATAAACTGGATGCGCATAGATTTTAGAGCAAGGTGATGTAAATGTAACTGGTTGTATACAGACTCTGCAGGGTCTTCTAAACCAGTATAAAGATGTTAAGTTAAGTTAAGTTAAGTTACCACTCCTAGATATTTGAAGTGGTTGACCTGCTCCAGTGGTCGTGTTTCCAGTGTTATCTGATCTCTCTTCTCATCACTTGCGATCACCATGGTTTTTGTTTTGGAGTTGCTGATGTGCATTTCTCTCTTCTTCAACTCGTATTCCCAGACCTGCAAGTTGAATCAGGAGATGTGCCTCGGATTTCGTGATCAGGGTCACTACATCTGTAAATGCTAGTTCCGATATGTAACTTGGTCTCATCTTCCAATATCCTACTTCACACTTTTTTGTCTGTTCCTTGCAGGCTTTGATGACTTCATCCATGAAGAGTATGAAAAGGTACGCTATTAGAATGTCACCCTGTCTTACTCCGCTATAGGTCCTGAACTCTTCTGACTTTTGATTTGATGTCCGCACATAATTTCTGCCTGTTTGAATAAAACTCTGAATGGCAGAGATCAGGGGTCCTGGAATGGTCTTTCTCGCCAGGCACTCCCAGAGTTTGTCCCAAGGGACTTTAACGAATGCTTCATCCAAATCCAAAAAAGCAGAGATGCATCTGATTATCATACGCACGAGCTAACAGAATAGGCTTTGTGGTTGACTGCATGAACATTTTGCAGGCCACACAAAGCGAACCACGAAATAGTATGGGAAGGGAACTGATATGCCAGCTTAAACAAACTCTCTGACCACAATAAAATCACCCTCCAGTGGATTCCAGCTCACTGCGGCATACCTGGGAATAAATGGACGGACAGGCTGGCCAGCGAGGAAAGACAACGAGAACAATTCACCGACCCAGTGTCACTGCCAGAAGTCAAGGCAAACATCCCCCAAAAATATAAACAACAGTGGATAGAGAGAACAAACAATAAATACCCACAGGTCCCAATCAATAGACTGAATAGGAAACAGTATACCACAATTTTTCGTCTCAGAACAGGTCATTGCAGACTAAATGCACACATGCATAAAATGAAAGCAGCACAGACTGCATAATGCACGTGTCAGAGAGGGCCCCAAACTTCAAAACACATCCTGCAAACATGTCCACTGCACCAAGACTCCAGCGAGAAGACCTGGCCCGAGGAGAGAAACATACCAGACAAACTGTGGGGAACCATTAAGGACCTGCGACTGACTGGTCACTTCATGGATGCACCATAAAACTTCTGGTGGCATAAAACGAGCATACAAAACCGAACGTAAAGAAGAAGAAGATACGCAAGAGCTTTTTCGCTCAGCTGTCTGATTGTAAAGATAAAGTCTTGAGCACGTCTGTTTGCCCGAAACCCAGATTGAGTCTCGTCTATATTTGGCTCTGCTAGACCTCTTAATCGCCGTTCTAGAATCCTAGAGTAGACTTTTCCGGGGACACTGAGACGGGAAATACCTCTGCGATTTTCACATTGTCAATCGTGCCCTTTTTAAATATAGGTGTTATTATGGCATCCTCCCAATCTCTTGGTATCTTCTTGTGGCACTTGAGAATCTTCATGAATTGTATCTCTCCTGTCGTTCCCATGTATTTTACGATTTCTGGTGTTATACCATCATGTCTAGCGGTTTTACCAATCTTAATTTTCTCCAGTGATACCTTTAGTTCTTCCACTGTGATATTATCGTTCCCTTCCATAGCTCCCTCTTCTGAGATTGGAACTGTTACTTCTAAAGCTTGATTTTCCTCCACTTCAATGAGATCTGAGAAATATTCTTACCATCTGTTCCTTACCTCTTCTGGGGCGGTCAGCAGCGCACTTTGTTTATCTCTAACAAATTTCAGGGGACATTCCTTTTCTTTCCGCATGTGCTTTAGGGTCCTGTAGAATAGTTTCTGGTTTTCACAAGCATTATTTTACAGTTTCTATCCAAATTTCCTCCCAGGATTTCTGTTTGGCCTTGAGGAAAAAAACAAGCAAATGAACAAAATGTAAAAGTTGATTAAAGTTGAGTTTAATTAAAATTTAAAAATTAGAATGGTCAGATACCGAGACGAGAACACAAACAAAACCTACGTTAAGACAAATAGGCCTTCATCAGGGACAACAAATAACAACAATACTGAAGTAACAAATCAACATATATGGAAAAAATGGTCTACTTACCTGATAGTAGACCCAGTCTGTCTAAGCGACCGGTTGGGTCGGATGCTTGACCGAAAATGAAGGCGATCGGTCAAATAAGGTGGCCAGGAGAGCGTAAGAAGTGAGGGGGAATGCGCCAGATAAACCAGTGGTTGCCAAATATGGAAAAGGCCAAATAGTGATCCAAGTGGGAGAACATAGAGAAGGTGATATAAGCCGGGAGGGGGTGAAATTAATGTAGGAAAGGGGGGTGGGCATAGACGAAAACAGAGGGGGGGGGGGGGGCAAAGGAAGACAAATAGATGGAGGACAGTAAGATATTTTAAGAAAAGGTATGGCAGATATTAATGCCATTCGGTTGGAGGCAACCCATGCTAATAAGAAGTTTATAGATCAAGGTCCACTTAATGACAATTTTATTAACTTGAAACATGATCACATAAAGACACGTTAATGGATAAAGTCCTCACAAGACCAAGTTAACAGACTACTGACCACATAAATGGATGAATGTTCTCACAAGATCAAGTTAATGAACTAATGACAACATATATGAATCAGTGTTCTCACAAGATCAAGTTAACATCCTAGTGATAACGTAAAGACAAGTTAATGAATCAAGATCAACGCGATGACAGGTTTCGATGACCGAAACGCACAGACTGCATTAAAACAAGTATACACACTTTTGAAAGATTCGCTAGAAGACCAGAGGGTAATGAAAGGTTTGCTGGAAGACCATATGGTAATGAAAGGTTTACTACAAGACCAGAGGGTAATGAAAGGTCTCCTAGACCAGAGAGTAATGAAAGGTTTGCTAGAAGGCCAGGGTGTAATGAAAGGTTTACTAGAAGACTAGAGGATAATGAAAGGTTTGCTATAAAATCAGAGGGTAATGACAGTTTTACCAGAAGACCACATGGTAATGAATTGTTTACTAGAAGACCACATGATAATGAAAGATTCACTAGAAGACCAGAGGGTAATGAAAGGTTTACTAGAAGACCAGATTGAAATGAAAGGTTTACTAGAAGACCAGAGAATATTGAAAGGTTTGCTAGAAGACCAGAGGGTAATGAAATGTTTACTAGAAGAATATATGGTAATGAAAGGTTTACTAGAAAACCAGTGGATAAAATAACGGTTACTAAAAGCCAAGACGGCAATGAAAGGTTTGCTAGAAGACCAGAGATTAATGAAAGGTTTGTTAGAAGAACAGAGGGTAACGAAAGATTTCCTAAATGCAAAGAAGGTAATGCAATATTTCCTAAAAGCAAGGAAAGGTTGTGCAGATTTACTAGAAGACTGTTGAATAATATAACGGTTACTGAAAGTCAAGCGGGCACGGGATAATTTGCTGAAAGCCAAGAGAGTGCACGGTAATGTTTACTAATAGTCTGTGTGGTACGGTAATGTTTACTGATAGTCTGAAAGGTAAGGTAATGTTTACTGATAGTCTGTATTGTACGGTAATGTTTACTGATAGTCTGTGTGGTACGGTAATGTTTACTAATAGTCTGTATTGTGCGGTAATGTTTACTGATAGTCTGTATTGTACGGTAGTGTTTACTGATAGTCTGTATTGTACGGTAATGTTTACTGATAGTCTGTATTGTACGCTAATGTTTACTGATAGTCTGTATTGTACGGTAATGTTTACTGATAGTCTGTATGGAACGGTAATGTTTACTGATAGTCTGTATTGTACGGTAATGTTTACTTATAGTCTGTATTGTACGCTAATGTTTACTTATAGTCTGTATTGTACGGTAATGTTTACTGATAGTCTGTATTGTACGCTAATGTTTACTGATAGTCTGTATTGTACGCTAATGTTTACTGATAGTCTGTATTGTACGGTAATGTTTACTTATAGTCTGTATTGTACGCTAATGCTTACTGATAGTCTGTATTGTACGGTAATGTTTACTTATAGTCTGTATTGTACGGTAATGTTTACTGATAGTCTGTATTGTACGCTAATGTTTACTTATAAAAAGCAAAGGGGAGCGACATGGTTTACTAAAGCAAAGATGGCAGGAGAAGATCTCTTGAACGACACAAAACTACATAATTATTTACTAAAAAACCACCGAAATATGAGATCATTTACTCAAACATATAAATATAAAAAGGTGTGCTTATTGTAAACTTTGCGTTAGTTCGGAGTTGTTAAATGCGAAATAATTTAATAAGCTTTTTCTGTGTTGATTCCCTTTCACGCAAAATAGCGTTTGTGTACTTCAGAAAAGTTCACAATATCACCGCAGAGATAAAAAGATAAGTTAGTGTTAAAAGTTGGCAAACAGACAAAAATGACAACCAACGTTACGGAAAAAAATATATTCGTCATGAGAATATCTAACGGGATCAAGATGCTGAGCAGCGCATGAGCTACAGTGGTCAGCGACCCATAGCTGACTGCTAGCGTCAGGGCCAGTAAAACAGAGCTGCCAAGACCCTTCTACACCTCCACTTGGTGATCCTGGATAATAGGCTGCACCGGGGCAGACTGGCTAAGGAGAAGGGATCGAAGAGGGAATGATAACCTGGTACTCAGAAAATGCTTGCTGAAGTCGGATGTGTTGGACCGAAAGGTGCTATTCAACAAATTGAAGATAGGGTGTACCGACGAATGCCCGTGCGGTACTGGTAAAATGACCGCTGAACATCTGCTGCAGAACTGCCCGACATACGAGGATCAGAGAGAGAGCAGATGTGGCCATCACCAGTGGAACTGCAAGACAAGCTCTATGGCAGTGGCGACAGCCTCAGGATGACCGCCGCTTTTTTCGAAAAAATAATGGTTACTGTCTGACTGCGTACGCAGAAGAAGAAGAAGGACCGAAAGATGCAAATATCGCAATCAAGCTGTAAACTACGACACAACGCATTCCGTTCTCTCGACTACATTCTGTTACTTAAGCCCTTTTAGGGTTTGGTAGCGGGATATTGAGAACGAACGAATCTAAACCAAGCCAAGCCAAGTATATCTAATAAATTTATCAAGTAACACTGAAACATCAGAAAATGTTACTTATCTGAATACTGTTTCAGGGTGAATCCACAATTAATAATGGTAGAGACTAGTGGATTTGACAGTGCAGACAGAACGTGAGATAATATATGTCTCTGTTTTAATTGTGATTATCTTTTGGTCGTAATGTTATTGCCCTTGATTCCAGTTAAAGCGGACACATGCACTTACCTCAACAGTTGTGTCCATTGTATATTCAAATGTCGTTACGATAATCGTGATGTTCACACTACAAATAAAGTATAACTATTCTTCTTATCCATTTTTGTCCTGCTTGTGCCTTTCAGCGTCAGGTCATGAAGAGGTTTCCTCACCGGGCCTAAAATGTGGAGAGCTTTACTATTTCTATTGTTTCTGCTATCCATCCTTTGCGTGATCGGCATTTAGCTCTATATCCATTGTATCTGTATAGCATTGATTTATGAGGGATACTATCTGGTGTGAAGAGCGCGTGGCCGAATTGTTTCCAGTCCTGCCTGCTGACAAGGAGGACAGCGGTTCGAATCCCGGTATGGCATTTGGTATTTTTCTGTTGGGGGTGAAATAAAAAAAACATTGCCAGCACACGACGTGGTGACAGCAGTGGCTAAGTGGCCTGTAGTTCTCAGCCTAAAAACCCCCAGACTTCCCCAGCAGTGGGAAAAAGTCGTAATGCCAGTTTTTAAAAATAAATTAATACCTGGTATTTGTCGAGTAACGCGCCCGAAACATTTAGTTTGCTGTCTCTTGATGAGGTCTAGCACTGGTATTGTATCTACTTGTTTTCTCATATCTTCGTTTCGAATTCTATCCATCCTTGCTGCTCCAAGCATTTCATCTATGTTATACCTGTGTTTTTCAAAACTTTATTAATTAATGTCCAATTCTGGCTCTTAATAGCACAATGTGGGTAGGAATATCGTATTTAATAACGTTCTCTTTGTATACATAATCACGTGCTTACATAGTAATATCTTTGATATTTGTCCAATAATTTGACTTGCTTTATTACATCTATTTTGGATTTCTAGATCGCCTTTTCTATCTTGTGAGATTATGTCAGACAGGTAATGACATTTTTCACCTGTTTTTACTTGTCCATTTTGTATGAATATTATTGTTTCTATTTAATTTCTTGCAATTGTCATAACTTCAGTTTTCTCTATGTTGGTTTTCATACTGTAATACGTATCGATCATATTTTGATGATTAATTAATGATATTCCTAACGTTGATTACAATGTCATCCCTCAGGGCCTCTTTAAACTTTGAAGAGCGAATGATTCTAGCCAACATAAACAGACACGCCCAACTGTCCAAGAGGAAGGAGTTCGCTGTAAGGGACATTCGTAATGTGAAAGGGGCAACCTCAATTACAGACACAACAGACAAGATCAAACATGATGACGATACAAACACAGACTTTGACTCCTCTGCTAGGAATAAAAATAATATAAGTAGCGAGTTAGACGTTTATTTCTCAAAGAAAGCGTCTGTTGACGAAGAAAATTACATTTATTTTACAAAAGAAGGATCTATATACGAAGAAAATGCCGTTTATTTAGCAAAGAAAACGGATATTAACGAAGAGAAAAGCGTTTCTTTCAGAAATGAAGCGGATTTAGACATAAATATCGACCCTTCTGAACTTACGGAACGAAATTTAGTAGCAGAATACGATTTGTTTATGTCGTCAAGGACTGATAACTCTTAACCTATTATTAATTTTTGTAGACGTATGCTGTGAGCTATCGTTTAGAGTCACTCTATCTGGTATTTCAGACATTTGTTTCATTGCCTCGCCAGAGATACATTAGCTTATTATTCTTACGTTTTACACAGATAAGCACACGCAAGATGAATAGTATATGCAGATAAAAGGTCAACGGAATAGCCATTTTATTCATACATCTTTTTTTTTAATAAACTGAAACATAGAAAAGGTGGAAGAGGAAGTGAAACGAAAAATCTCTAACGTGTATTTATTGGTATATCATGTTTGTACAGCCTGGTGTCCCGTTGAATGCATTTAAGACGAAACGTAAGTTTCGTTTTTTATTTTCGTTTTAGCGGGGTATCTATACCATACTTACACATATTTTGTTCAAACATTAGTTAAAAGCACTTTCTGATAAAAGTACTATTTTAGTTTGGCTTGGCTTGGCTTCGTTCGTTCTCAATCTCCCGCTACTGAACCATGTAGCCTAAGTAGCAGAATGTAGTCTAGAGAACGGAATGCGTTGTGTCGTACTTTACAGCTTGCCTGCGATATTTGCACCTCTAGGTCAACACATCCGACTTCAGCAAGTCTTTTTTGAGTACCGGGTTAGCATTCCCTCTTCGGGCCCTTTTCCTTAACCAGCCTCCTCTGTTGCAGCCTGTTATCCAGGATCACCGCGTGGAGGTGTAGAAGGGTCTTGGCAGCTTTGCTTCGCTGGCCCTGACGCTAGCAGTCAGCTATGGGTCGCTGGCCGCCGTAGCTCTTGCGATTCTATTTTAGTTTCAAATACTTCATTAGAAAAGTACCATATTAATTAAAAGTCATTACTCATAAAGGTACTATATTAGTTAAAAGCACTTTCTTATATAAGTACTATATTTGCTGAAAACACTTTCTTATAGAATTACCATATTAATTTAAAGTCCTTTCTAATTAAAGTGTTATATTAGCTAAAAACACTTCCTTATACAATTTCTTTATTACTTAAAAACACTTTCTCATAAAAGTACTATATTAGCTGAAAACACTTACTGATAAAAGTACTGTATTCGTTGAAAGTTCCTTCTGACAAAAGTACTGTATTTGCTGAAAATACTTGCTAATAGAAGTACCATATTAGTTGAAAGCCCTTTCTATCATCATCATGTAGCATTTCCTTTATAGAAAGTCGCTCCCATCATAGTCTGTCTGAAAGTAACTCGTTCCCTTGCCAAAACTCCAGCCTCCGCCACAGTCATACTCAGGCATTCCTGGATATCTTGGTGCCATCGTCTTCTTGGTCTACCCCTTTCTCTTTTATCTGGCACCATACCTTCCATCACTGTTCTATCGAGACCGTTGTGTCTCTTGATTTTATCCAAAGTATTTGCATTTTCTAGCCAAAATGTAATTGAAAAACCAGTCCTCCTATATGCTCAACTCTTTCCGAATGTCTACATTTGTCTTTTTCTCTGTCCAGGGTATTCTGAGGATCTTTCTGTAACATTTTGACTCGAAGGGATTCGATTCCTTATCTGGATGTTTTGATAATCGACCATGATTTGCAGCCATAAGCTGCCATACGAAAAACACAGGCTCCCAAGACTTTTACTTTTATAATTTTGTTGGCGCTCTGCCATAATTTCTTCAGGCTGTTCAGTCTCTGCATTGCCATGGCTAGTCTTCTTCTGATTTCTTTCGAGCAGTCGCCATTTTTGTCACTTCTGCAGCCCAGATATTCAAAATGCATGATCTGATCTATTTCCTCACCACCCACTGTAAATGTATGCTGACTGTTTTGTTGGTGGTCATTATCTTTGCTTTATTTATTATGTCTATAAACATGTTTTGATCTTTACTGTGTCCATTTACGGCTGAAATTAGTTTCCGTAGCCGTTCTGCACTTCTTGATAGTATCACTGTGTCGTCTGCGTATCGTAACTCTGGAATCTCGTACCCCCCAATCGTAAATGGGTCGAAACTTTCAATGTTCTCATCTTCTCGTACATTTCTCAATATACATTTCGCATATATGTTGTACAGATAAGGTGAGAATATACATCCCTGTCGGACTCCCTTTTGTACTGCAAACCAATCTGATGCTTGTCCAGATACTCGGACAGCGGCTTGTTGATCTTTGTATAATGTTTCAATGAGATGAATAATATGCACAGGAAACACCATTTCCTTCATGATTTTCCACAGATTTTGATGTTTTACCGTATCGAAGTGCTTGTTGTAATCAATGAAATATGTGTACAGGTCTACATTAAACTCTCTACATTTTTCGTAGATATTCCTCATATTGAATGTGGTCCCTAGTCCCTCTGTCTTTCCTAAAACCTGCCTGGACTACGTGAATTTCAGATTAAAACCTTTCCTCTATCCTTCTTAATAGGATTCGCAAGAGTATCTTGCCAGGGTGGCTGATCAGCGCGATAGTTCGGTAGTTCGTGCACAGCTTCACGTTGCCTTTTTTAGGGAGGGGAATATAGATTGATTTCTTCTATGCTTCTGGCCACTCTGCGCTGTGCTATATCTGTTTACATATCTGTTGATACATTTTTCTCATAAAAGTACAATATTTGCGTAAACCACTTCCTTACAGAAGTAAAATATTAGTTGAAAGCTCCTTCTTATAAAAGTACTATATTTGCTTAAATCACCTCCTTACAGAAGTAACATATTAGTTAAAAGCTCTTTCTTATAAAAGTACTATATTTGCTAAATCCACTTCCTTACAGAAGTAAAATATTAGTTGAAAGCCCTTTCTGATAAAAGTACAATATTTGCTTAAACCACTTCCTGATGAAAATACGACATTAGTTAAAAGTACATTTTGACAAAAGTACTAGTTGAAAGCACTACCTGGTAAAAGTACTATACTCGTTAAAAGCAAATCCTGGTGTTGTTTTTGTGAATGCACATAAAGTGTAAGCTTATTTTTATTGTCCATCATGGAAATGATGTTTAGTGGGGGTTTGCAGCAGATTTCCTCACATCTCGAGCGTACTGATGAAGGTGAATCGGAGCCCTTCATGCAGTTGTGCTATGCTTGGCTTTAACTTCATGATGCTCATTACTAGGGGGTGGACTACGTAGAAGTCGAGGTGGGAGTCTTGGCCAGTATATTTTGTCTGACCCTGACTAACATGTCTGATTAGTATGTTGTGCCTCACCTTAACATGTCTGATTAGTATGTTGTGCCTGACCCTAACATGTCTGATCAGTATGTTATGCCTGACCAGACGTTAGTTTACCTTCCCTTGCAATTCCTGATAAAAGTACCATTAGTTTAATGAACTTACTGATAAAAGTACTGTATTCGTTGAAAGTACTTCCTGATAAAACTACGGCATTAGTTAAGAGCACTTAATGAATTCAAGGTAGATTTTAGTTGAAACAAATTATAGGATCAAATTACTTTACTAAGGGAAATTATTTTGCGGTTTCTCCAGCTACTTGTCTCCCTTTCCCCACAATTTAAAGCGCAGAACCACCATTTTCAACTAACCACTAGGCATGCAGCTCGAATAAAATCACGTCCGAGTGTTTTGCAGTGGATGTTACCGTAGCAATTCTTTTTACATGATGATACTGTTAGCACGATGCTCGACTTTCTTCAACACCTTTAACGACATATTCAAAACTTGACAATGGTGCAATTCTGTCGTCCACGAATATCACTCCAGAATTTTCTAGATTTGCAATAAAATCACTGGGGGAAATCGATATGTCTCGCAATAATTAGTTAGTTCATTTGTCTACGACCAAAGTACCTTCTCCCGCGTCAGAAAATGAGTGAGTGAATGAGAGCGAGAGAAGAACAAATATTTGAACACTTTATATGTTACACATACAGCACCTCCGTGTTATGTACATGATTTTATTTCATATTTACTTATACAAGAATAAACATTGGTACACAAAGACATACTGCATGTTTCTATTGTCTTTCTAGCGAAATATTGTAGTTCCTAGTTAACACAATGCCCGGGGGAGGAACCTACCTCCTACCAGGCACGTCAGCAGGGTTACGGATTGCTGAAAGGCCTCCTAATTTGAAGGTTAGCTGCGAATAAATAAGCAGCCGTGGACAAAAACTGGTCGGCAGGCATGGAGGCTGTAAGTAGGCAGCCCCTCCACCATGCAAAGGCACAACATGCTAATCACCTGTTTGTCTTAAAAAACGATTACAAGTCAAAACATAACCTCTACACCTCACGGTAGAAGAAGAGCGATTAAGTAAGTAAGTTAACACAATGTTTTCTTGCATTGAATGTTTTATATGTTTATCACCATGGCCAGGAGCGTCCGATCAGTGTAGGGGTAGAGAACTATCTATTCACGTGTAAGGCATGGGGTTCAAACTCCGTCCCGCTCTAGTCGACCAAAATGTAAATAGGTACCTTGCTTACGGTTAGGGAAGAGAAAGGCAAGCGGAGAATGGAACTTACTTACTTTTCGTGTCATAGGCACTACGTCACACAACATTCTTCCAGTATTCAGTCACATGGATTGCCCTGTCACTGGCACTCAGCAGGTCATCCATGCTACAAGTCTCTGGGAGGTTTTGGCAGATCATCAGGTAGTCCTGGTCTTGTGTTACTCCACATTTGCATGTTCCATCATCCCTATTTCCCCACCTTTTCAGGTTTTTCCTGCATCGTAGTACACTAGTTCGAAGTCTATTTAGTGGCTTCCATGTTGCGAAGGGCAGGGGATGGCCAGGCGCAGGTTCCTGCCGTAACTCGATCAAGGGGACCTGTCTGTCGATGCGTCGATTTTCTGGACTAGTCTGTAGGGGCTGGATTGACTGTAACAAACTTCGTCTTGACTTTAGTCTTGGGCGCTGCACCTGATGTCCGAACATATAGTATCTTGGGTCATTTACCTGTTTCTTTCTTTCTATCTTTGACGCGATAGGTGTTCGTATCTCTGGTGGCGCTATGCCATTTATGGGGTAAATTTTTCAGTTGGTGTACGTTGTAGGCATTCAGTAGCTGTACGACCTGTCTCATTTATTGCTGTATCTATATGTTTGACATGTGCAGAGTTCTTCCAGACTGGTGCAGTGTACTCAGAGAAACACAGAGCGAGTGCGGATGTTCTGTGGACATCTGGCTTTGCTCCCCATGTTGTGCCTGTTTTCGTATGATACTATTTCTCGCATGTATTTTCTGTTTTGTCTCCTGACAATGTGCGGCATAGAACAGCGTGCCGTCCAACTTTACTCCCAAGTATTTGAGGGCCATGCTGTGTTCTAGATCCTGTCCTTGCCATTTGGTCTGCAACTTTCTGTTCGCCAGTCTATTTCTGAGATGGTAGGAACATACTTGAGTCATGCTGGGTTTTGGTTTGATGTGACTCTTTTAGGAATATACCTGCGCAAGGACAGCAATGGCTTTTGTCAGTTTCTATTCGACTTGTTCGTCCGTTCCCTGTGCAGCTTCTGTTGTATCATCAGCATATATAAATTTTGTCACCTCTGTATCTATAGGTTGATCGTTGGTGCATACATTATACAGCATCTTATACAGTCTGGACACTTCCTTGTGACAGCCCAATTTTTTTGTTTCGCCATCAACTTTTTTAAAACTCCCAAAGTGTCGTAGAATCGCTGGGGGAACTGGCCACCCAAATTCACATAAGAAGAGCGACACAAATGATAGTGGGATTCCAGAATTACATTTAAGAGAAAAGCCTCAGAAAAACCGGCTAAAGGTGTCTAGAAAAGAGAAGAATTCGAAGTAACCTAATACAAGTTTATAAGATAATCAAAGGGAAGGATACATTAGACTTTAACACGTTTTCCAAAATACAATCACCTACAAGAACAAGTGGTCATTGCTACGAATTAATTAAAGAAAGGTCCAGATTAGATATTATATTTTTTCAGTCAGAGAGTCATGACAGCTTGGAATGTATTGCCACATAAAATAGTGGAAGCAGGGTCAATTTACGAATTCAAGAATAGTTTAGATTCGCATAGTTTTTAGATCAAGAATATGTAAAAGATACTGGTTGTATATATACTCCACAGAGTCTTCTAAACCATGATAAAGACGTTAATTTAAATTATAAACTGTAGCTAGTAGGATGAAGTCTGTAACAAGCCGTTTCCGACCAGCGATTAAGTCTACTATATCACTTTACCACAATGAGCAGTAACGTCCAAATAGGGCAGTGATGTTGAATACATGACACTTAGGTCTCTTAGATAACCTGTTCAGGTCATCTCCACCGAAACGTTGATGGAACGTTCTAGTAAGTAATCTTGAGAATGGTTTGGTTTTAATCACAACGAGAGGGAGAGGAGAGTAACGTCTGGTCAGGTAAACATGCTGAACAGACAATGTTAGTCAGGGTCAGGTAAACATGCTGAACAGACAATGTTAGTCAGGGTCAGGTAAACATGCTGAACAGACAATGTTAGTCAGGGTCAGGTAAACATACTGATCAGACAATGTTAGTCAGGATCAGGTAAACATACTGATCAGACAATGTTAGTCAGGGTCAGGTGAAACATACTGATCAGACAATGTTAGTCAGGGTCAGGTAAACATGCTGAACGGACAATGTTAGTCAGGGTCAGGTAAACATACTGATCGGACAATGTTAGTCAGGGTCAGGTAAACATACTGATCAGACAATGTTAGTCAGGGTCAGGTAAACATACTGTCCAAGACCTCACCTGTTTTCCGTAAAGTTCTGCCTGTACACGGACGGTTTCAGTCTGACTAACGAGAAAGTGATCGACGTGATCCCCGTAGTAGTGAGTGACGTCAATTATAGAACAACCGCTTGGAGGACCCTCGCAAAACTACAACAGCACACTCGGGATCTGAGGAACACTACTGCAACCCGCCAAGCAACGTCCTTTTCAAGACGTAGAAAAGAGCAACATTACATGTCGCGCTTCCCCAAGAACCACGTTACCTTACGTAAGTCTGAAAGTAATCGATATAGGGCTCGCACAACGAAGTCCCTACATACAAAAGCAATGTTGGGTTATAAACTTCCACAGAATTTACCTTCAGCTATTGGATTTGACCCTAGAAAGCTTTGCGGAGCCAGGAGGTGTAAGGAAGAAAATATTGTCAAACCAGACAAAACGATCACTCTAAATGTAACGTATTGGAAGGCAGAGGGAGTCAACAACAAAAACACCGAGTTAGAGGAAACACTTTTCCAAATATAAAATAATGTATGTTGTATAGACGAATCTCATCTACAGAAAGAAACAAGTTTAAGATACAAGACTATCAATGTTTCAGTGTGAGCAGAAATGAACGAAAGATGTGAGGCATACTAACATTAATAAGGAATAACATAAATTGCACAGAAAAATAAGGTGCACAAAGAAGATGTTGTCTTTGTCGCCGAACACCTTTGTTTCAATTGCTGGGGTAGTCAATGTTTTTTTAAAGCAGAGGTCTACAGGCCGCTTTGTCACTGCTGTCGCCACGTCGTGTGCTGACTATGTTTGTTTATATCGACCTCAACAGAAAAAAACAACATATGACTTGCCGAGGATTCGATCCGCTACCCTCATTGCCAGCAGGCAGACATCGAAACCAAGCTACGAGTATATATATAAAACAGAACACTATAGAACTGAACTTCCTAAAATTCTACAGCCGCATTGACATACCACTAAACAGAGAAAATACATATGTCATCAGTGGCAACTTCTTAGCGGTGGTTGGCTTCAACAACCACGCCCAAAGTTGGAGATATAGCCAAATAGACAAAACGGGAGAACAAATAGAAAACTGACAAGAGACAATAATTAAACAACTCCTACATTAAAACAGACAAGAGCGGTTTAAGAAATCCACCATACCTGGATATGACAGGGACAATGTGATACACGGTTATGCCAATTATAAAATGGTCAATATGATTAAATACAGACAAAAACAGACAAAATCAGACGAAAACATGAACAAATAACAGAAACACAAATATCAAGAGACACATATATACGTAGATTTAAACACATTTTGCATATATATTTATGATGTTTTTAGACCTCAACAAGGTCTTCGACTTGGTTAGTAGAAATACTCTTCTTCTTCTTCTGCGTTCGTTCTCAATCTCCCGCTACCAAGTCCTGAACAGGGCCTTGCAAGTAGCATAATGTAGTCCGGAGGACAGAATGCGTTGTGTCGCTAGTTTACAGTTTGACTGCGATATTTGCACCTTTCGGCAGCAGACAGAGTCTATTCGAGCAAACAAAAAAAAAAACAAAAGAAAACTGTGGAGCATGATAGTTTCATTTCACACTGGAATGTAGGCCTGAGTTCTATAAGGCGGATCATCTCCAAACTCTTCTCCCATCAAGAGTGGCGGAAACTGGGATGTGTGCTCGTGCCGACCCACTTTAGGATCTTCTTCTACATGGCTTCTATCGTACGCTTTTAGCACGGCTGTGGACGATGTTTATCTGTCCACCAGATCAGATAAGCGGCGGCTGTTTAACCTGTCCCGACTGCGTGCGAGGACCAGGGTTACGACGGTGCTCATTAGGGAGATGCTATTTGCAAATGATGCAGTTCTAGTGACCAATACTGAGGAGACCATACAGAGACTCAGAGACAAATTCGCCGAGGGGTGCAAGCAGTTTGGGCTCACCATAAGCCTGGAAAATTCAAAGGTCTGCGCACAGGGTGTTACCACTCCCGCATCCATAAAGATTCATGACGTCAACCTGGAGGTCGTCAACAGTTTCACTTATCTGGGGTCTACCATCAGCAACACTCTCTCGATCAAAAACGAAATGGACAGTAGCAAGTACCATCATGGCCCCTCCTGACGAAGAGAGTCTGGGAGAACACTGCGCTACCTCACTACACCAAGGTCCGAGTCTTTCAGACCTGCGTTCTTGGCACTCTCATGTATGTAGGCGAGACTTGGAGCACTTACACTAAACAGGAACGGTGGTTCAATACCTTTCACACCAGGTGTCTACGGCGTATATTAGGGATTGGGTGGCAAGACAGAGTTTACCATAATACGGTCTTACAGAGAGCAAACACTCACAGTATGTACTCGATGTTGCGCCAGCGACATCTTCGGTGGTTGGGATATGTTTACCACATGGTAGACGGGAGGCTGCCAAAGGATATCCTTTATGGACAGGTGGCCATTGGAGTTGGAAGAATCGACCGTCCCACACTGCGATTCAAGGACGTATGCAAGAGAGACATGGAGTTAGGCGACATCCCATCCGAGGTCTGGGAAGAAATTGCTCAGGATTGAGCTATCTGGAGACAGTTGGAGGAGGCATAGTGACTGCTGACGCCTGTAAAGGTCTTCTGGCTGTAAAAAGAGAAAGACTGAAGAAATCAAGGAACAGTCAAGCAAACTAGCCTCCTCAGCATGGCTGTACGATCTGTGACAGGGACTGTCACTCGCGGATCGGCCTTTACAGCTATAGCAGACAATGTCGAAATATAGGAGACAGATTTGGACAAAACTCACAGGGCGCCACGCCACTGAGACGCCTATGGTGCTGATGATATATATTTATATATATAGTTGTATACCCATGCAAATAACGGTATAGAAATGATGAACGAATACAGTAAGACAGTAGGAGAAGTATATATATATATATACATATATAAATATGTATATATATATATATATATATATATACATATATATACACACACATATATATGTATGTATATATATATGTATATATATATATATATATATATATATATATATATATATATATATATATAAACAAATATAAATGTACAGGACAAAAGAGCGCAAGAGAGGTATGAAATGGGAAAACTGCAAAAACAAATGAAATGTGTTCAAACCATGAGGTTTGAAGCATCTCAGACGGAAAATAAAACGATTCTCAAGCTCAAACCGGTGTCGGTCATCCGAGGAGCAGAAGATGTGCCAGAGAGTCTAATGTCCACTTTACCTTGGTGTCCAGGACTATTGAAATGGCTTGCGACAGGAGAGTCAACGTTATTGTAAATGTCATTGGGGCATCGGCGAAAACGGACAAGGAGTTCAAGTCGAATTTCCTCGAAATATTTAATTAATATTGTAGCAATTGCAAACAGTCATCATCATCCAGTGCCTTGCCGGTTGAACGAATGAAAGAACGAGACAGTGGAATGTTCAAGACCCGAATGTCTTAAGCGTGTTCTTGTCTTAACGGGAGGTGAGATTTGAGTTTGGTCCTATTGGAGATAAAAAAAAAAAAAAAAAAACTTTAAGCGGGGGCTCGACTTCATTGCCTCGGGTTTTTTCCCCATTTTAGCTCGGTCTCTCTCTCTGTCGAGAGCATCGCTCAAAGCACGAACTCCGTAGCTCCAGCGATGAACCCAGGGATCTCCGGAAAAAAAATTGACATCATGGACCGGCTGTCGCAGCTCGAAATCGAACCCCGACCGTCGGAACACGAGGCAAACGGCTTGACCACTTCGCCATATGCACTGAGAAAAGCGACGGACATTGGCTGATTCCTGAGCTTCATCGATTCAGTGACCAGATGTGCAAGTCGAGACAACTGTAGGTAGCTCGAGATGCAGATTTAAATTTCTCAGGTTTACTTCCGGAGTTACTAGGCCTGGGTAGGTGACGCGTTGGTTGGCGCATTGGGTACGCATTTCATTATTTATTCGAATTTCGAAGCTTGTCAACTGTCATGGGTTCTTTGAAGTGAACAGCATGTACATGAGTATGGAGATATACAACTAGACATAGAAGTCCCATGTACACGTTATACACTTCAAAGAACCCATGACAGTTGACAAGCTTCGAAATTCGAATAAATAATGAAATGCGTACCCAATGCGCCACCCCACGCGCCAACCAATGCATCACCTACCCAGGCCTAGTAACTCCGGAAGTAAACCCGAGAAATTTAAATCTGCATCCGGAGCTACCTACAGTTATCTCGACTAGCACGTCTGGTCACTGAATCGATGAAGCTCAGGAATCAGCCAATGCCCGTCGCTTCTCTCAGTGCATAGGTCATCGACAACATCCCGCCAACATGAACGGACCTGGACTCTTTCTGTTTTTCTTCAGGTGTAAACATTTAATGTTAGTTTCTTCTCAAATTCTCTTTTCCATGCATTTTTGGGTCTATCTCTCTCTCTCTTCCCTTGAGATTCAGTATACGAATCTGTCTGGCTACATTAAACTGTGCCTTGCCCAGCGTAGGTCCTATCCAGTCCTATTTTATTGTGCTTAATTTGTTGTTGGCTCATTTTCCATAAGTCCTCATTCATCACAATGTCCTGCCACTTTATGCCTTTTATCCTTCGTGGGCATCTGTTAGCGGAGGATGATGGCGCAAATTGGCCTCACTTAAATCTAATTAAAGCGCAAGTGACAATGTCAAACCTTAGACGAATCACACACACATCTCTATACTGACGCTTTCGTCAACATCAACGATACAGGGATCGACGTGGTCTCTGTAGTAGTGAGCGATACACAGATGAAGCCAAGCATAGCACAACCGCTTGTTGGAGGACCCCCGGTCCACCTTCATCAGCACAAAAGGGTAAACCTTCTCATTGTGGACATTCTAAACAACAACAACAACATATATGTTTTTAAATGACTTTCAAACTTCAGTAACGCTTTTCATTTCTCCATAACTTATGTATCACTGCTACTAACTGTTGTCTTTTTATCTCATTATCTCGTTCATACATCTTTTCATTGTACTTGTATTTTTCCTACCAGTCCTCACATAGTTAGTGACGGCTACCTTATACCGCTAATGTTTCATCATGTTTTGTTTTTCGTTGTGATTTCCTAGTTGCTTTCGTTCGTTATTTGTCACTGTTTAAGGTCTTTTGGTCGTACAAAAAATATCGTTTTGTCTTTTTTCCTGGTGCGGTCACTGAGCCATTACTTATATGCCTTTTTAATAGATTTCAGTGCATGTTGTAAAAGGCGACTGAACAACCTTATGCATTAGGCTAACAGCTTCATCATGTAAAATAAATTACTACAATTTCAAAGAGAAGGATATTACAAGCATTCAGATAAAATCTTTAAAAAAAATTGTTTTCGCCAAACGCGTGTTTGTTTACCGACATTGAAGTTTCTATTTGTTTCAGCAAAAATTACTGTTGTAAAAACACACAAAAAAACACACACTTTAACGCAGGCATTCTGTAAAAGGCTTTTTTTGTAGGGATGATATACGCTTTGCAAGGATGGAAATGGAGACAGGAGATGTACAAAGAAAAAGCGAGGTGTTTGAAATCAGGAATCAAAGCACGTTTTGCATCTTGATCGTTTGGCAACCAGCCAGGTTTTGCTATAATAACTGCTGTATTCTTACGTCAGGCGATTGTCAGAGCAATAATAAAAGAAGAAGGAAAAAAAGAGAGTATATCCAAGCATTCAATGCTTGTTGTTGTTGTTGTTGTGTAATGCTCACAGTGAGTAAGTTTGCTCTTGTAAGGACGTTAATCTTGAGAATGACGTTAAGTGGCGGTTTCTAGTAGCTTTCCTCACATGTCGAGCATGTTTATGAAGGTGGACCGCGGTCCTCCACGCAGTTGTGCTATGCTTGGCTTCATCATAGTGGCGATCGCTACTACAGGGATCACATCGATCCACATCTCGTCAGCCAGGCTGCCATGAAAACAGCAGGTTTCGAAGGAGGACTACGAAGAAGCAAAGATGAGGGTCTCGGACAGTATATTTTACCTGACCCCGACTGATATGTCTGATCAGTATATTTTACCTGACCCCGACTAGCATGTCTGATCAGTACATTTTGCCTGACCCTGACTAACTTGTCTGATCAGTACATTTTGCCTGACCCTGAGTAACATGTCTGATCAGTACATTTTGCCTGAACCTGACTAACTTGTCTGATCAGTACATTTTGCCTGAGCCTTACTAACTTCTCTGATCAGTACATTTTTCCTGACCCTGACTAACATGTCTGATCAGTACATTTTGACTGACCCTCACTAACTTGTCTGATCAGTACATTTTGACTGACCCTGACTAACTTGTCTGATCAGTACATTTTGACTGACCCTGACTAACTTGTCTGATCAGTACATTTTGACTGACCCTGACTAACTTGTCTGATCAGTACATTTTGACTGACCCTGACTAACATGTCTGATCAGTACATTTTGACTGACCCTGACTAACTTGTCTGATCAGTACATTTTGACTGACCCTGACTAACTTGTCTGATCAGTACATTTTGACTGACCCTGACTAACTTGTCTGATCAGTACATTTTGACTGACCCTGACTAACTTGTCTGATCAGTACATTTTGACTGACCCTGACTAACTTGTCTGATCAGTATGTTTTGCCTGACCAAACGTCAGTCTTCCCTCCCATAAAAAAGATATGGAGGTAATAGCTCAGTGACCGCATCAGGACAAAAACAAAGGATACATACGATACGGCCATAAGACCTTCGCCAGTGACATACCTCGATGAAAACAACTAATACTTATCAGACAGGTTAGTCCGGGTAGGCAAAATATACTGATCAGACATGTTAGTCAGGGTCAGGCAAAATGTACTGGAAAAGACCCTCACATTGGTCTTTATCGTAGCCCTTCCTATAAACGGGCTGTTTTTTATGGCAGCCTTGCTAACAAGGTGAGGGATCGACGTGATCTCTGTAGTAATGAGCGACACGCAGATAATGCCAAGCATAGCACAACTGCCTGGATGACCCCAATTCTTTTTCATTAGCACGCTCGAGATGTGAGGAAAGATACAACAACCCGCCACTGAACGTCTTTTATTCCTACTCATTGTAGGCATTCAACAACAACAACGAACATAAGATCTTCGTCATGGATTAAAAAACCAGTAAAAACAACTAACTTAAACTGTTCAAGTTGCATCTTGTCTTGTTTGTTGTTGTAATTTATTAGTTGTTTTCGTATTTTTGGGTCCCTAATGAAGGCTTTGTGGTCGTAACTTTGGTATAGTTCTGTTTTTTGTCTCGGTGCAGTCACGGAGCCATTACCCATAACTATTTTTGTATCGACTTTTAGCCTTCAGTACTTCTGCAGCTTCGATCCATTTTTTATTTCTCTATAACGAGTCCTATATTGCCGTGGCTTATTCTTTCCTTTCAATTATTGGCACATGCGATCCATAGTAGATACTTCATAACGTTTTTGGATGATTGGATCAATAATTAATGATGTCATATTGTGCAAGTAGTAGAGGCAAAGGTACCGAGTTCGGTGCCAGTTTTCGACAAGCTCCCGTTTACTCAGCTGTAAATGAAAACTCAGAATACAGTTAAGGAATAAAAGGCACTCCACTCCATAAAAAATTTTTTTTTTTAAAAATATGTGGAAGCAGAGCATACGGAATACGTTTAGTCCTATTCCTGTGACACACGGAAGGTCTACACTGATAAAACAATCGACGAGGACGGAATGGAGAAATCCATTCAAAGAATACAAAGCAGACCCTGCCAAAGACGGTTGTGTGGGACAGAGAGGTGCAAATATCGCGGTCAATCTGTAAAAACGCATTCCGTTCTCCGGACTACATCCTGCTATTTGCAAAGTCCTGTTCAGGACTTGGTAGCCGGGAGATTGAGAACGACAACAGAGAAAGAAGAAGAAGAAGACAATAAAGTTTTTAAAACCCCCCCCCCCCCCCCCCCCCCCCCACGACAATGTCTGCGATGCTGGCAAATGGTATCCAGATCCAATATGGAACATAGTTACATAATGAGAGAGAACAATATTAGAAAGAAAGAAAAGGAAAACGACATAGGGGCTAAACATTATACAGATAAGGTGAGTGGGGAGAGCGTGACCGAATGGTTTCGAGGCCTGCATGCCGACAAGGAGGGCAGCAGTTCGAGTCCCCGGTATGGCATATGTTATTTTTTCTGTTTGGGGTGAAATAAACAAACATAGCCAGCACACGACGTGGCGACAGCAGTGGCGAAGCGGCCTGTAGTCCTCAGTCTTCTAAACTCCTCGACTACCCCAGCAATGGGAACAATGTCGAATGACAGTTTTAAATTTTTTTAAATTTTAAGGTGAGTGAGTAAGTCCAGGTAGCAGTGAAAAAGGCATATACAATGTTCGGTATGATAAAACAAAGAATAAACAAACAAACACAGGAACATGGAAGTGATAGTCAAACTATACAAGGCATTAGTTAGACCTAGATTGGAATAATGAGTACAGACGTGGAGTCCTTATCGTAGAGGAGAAATAACCATACTGGAAGGGATACGAAAGAGAGCGTCAAAGCTGATAGTGGAATTCCAGAATTACAGTTATAAGGAAAACCCGGCCTCTTGTGCCTAGAAAATACAAGAATTCGAAGTGTCATAGTAGTTTTTTTTAACATAATCAACAGCAATGATAAATGAGACTATAAAAAGCTTTTCAAAATACAGTCGCATACAAGAACAATAGCTACAACAACAAATTAGTTAAAGAAAGGTTCAGATTAGTTACCAGGGAATAATTTCAGAGAGTGCATTGTCCCAGGAAATAGTGCATTCAATAATAGATTGAATGCAGATATGTATTTTTAGATCAAATGAATGTAGAAGAAACTGGTTGTATATAAACTCTGCAGAGTCTTCTAAACCAGTATAAAGACGTTAAGAAGTTGAGACCCTATTTCACCTACAAGTGGCTGCGCTGGAAACAGACTACACTAGTGCAGCCTAGCTGAAGAATAGGGATAGAAGGGGAAAGGTAAATCTGGTCCCCAAAATAAAACCGGATGTGTTGGATCAAATGCCTCACTGTAAATTACAACACATCCTAACAAAAATCCTATCCAGAACGACTAATAATAATAAGAAACAAACAAAAAATATCATTGCATGAGTCATTGTTTAATTAATCATTAATAGCAATAATGCATTATATTTCAGATGTACACTCGCAGCTAAGGTATACAAAGAAAGGAGAGACAGATATTCAGGCAGAATGAGTGAGAGAGACAGAGAGAAAGAGAAGGAGAGAGAGGGCGTTCTGTAATAAAATGAAAATGTGTTTGTCGGAGCTGTTATTGTGTATCCACTGTGGCGGACTAACGTTGTCCTTCTAGTTGGATGAAGCTGATATTGTGTATCCACTGTGATTGACATGCGTAATCCTTCTAGTTGGATAAAGCTAATATTGCGTATCCGCTGTGACAGACATACGTAGTCCTTCTAGTTAGATAGAGCTGAAATTGTGTATCCATTGAGGTTGACTGACACAGTCCTGACCAATGTCAGAGCTGATATTTTGTTTCCACTGTGGTTGACCGACATAGTTCCCCTACTTAGTTAGAGCTGATATGGCGTATCTACTGTGACTGACTGACATTATTCCTTATGAGCTGAGGACTGCAGCGGATGCTCTACACTGATTTATATTTTGGGCCCTCTACATGTTCTATATAAAACTCCAGCTGTATAGACCTTCCCTTCGACGGTTCTTTGTAATGTTAATTAGTTGTCTTTCCAGCTGTGCCGTTGAGCGTCGTGAGGAGCTTAAGTCGTCTATCCTGCGCAAATTGCGTTGCGTTGGTCAATCTGATCCCTTGTCACTGCACAATCACTCTAACCCCATCTATCCACCTGCCTTGCGACCGCTAACTTGCTCTTTACCAAGACCTACCAGCGTTGTAAGCATTCATTGGAAGTTGCAACTTATTAGGCGCCATCTATATTTTGCTCTTAACAAACCATCTAACCATGGCCGGTTTATACCATATCACACAGCTAATCACCTCTTACGACATGCTCTCTGTGGGGCCGTAGTGCTTTGTCATACACAAAGACCACAGCAGACCGATCATTCAATTGGTTCATAGGTCAAACAGAACAAAATCACTGTTTCTTTCATTGTATGTCGTAAGATGCGACTGAAGAGAGTTGTGTACGTGACTAGCTACCTCATAATAAAAATAAAAACATTTCTACTAAACTGTACTGCAAATGACTGAATTCAAGCTTCCCCGCCCCTCTCCCAAAAAAAAACAAAAAAAAAACAAAACAACCACCAAAAACAAAAATTACACAAAAATGGGTAGTCTAAGCCAAATTTAGTGTCGGACATATACTTAACCAAATGGGCTAAGGGAACATGAAGTCGTGAAGAAATTGCTTAAATATCAACGTTGGTACTGGATATTACTGTAGCAATAATTTTTTAAATCTTGACTTGGGATCAAGATGCTGAGCAGCGCATGAGCTGCAGTGGTCAGCAACCCATAGCTGACTGCTAGCGTCAGGGCCAGCGAAACAGAGCTGCCAAGACCCATTTAGACCTCCACGTGGTGATACTGGATGACAGACTGCAGCAGGGCAGACTGGCTTAAGAGAAGGGATCGAAGAGGGAATGCTAACCCGGTACTCAAAAATGCTTGCTGAAGTCGGATTTGTTGGACCGAAAGGCGCAAATATCGAAGTTAAGCTGTAAACTACGACACAACGCATTCCGTTCTCTGGACTATATTCAGCTACTTAAGCTTTTTTAGAGTTTGGTAGAGGAAGATTGAGAACGAACGAAGCCAAGCAAAGTCAAATCTTGACTTGTCGTGCATGCAAATAAAATCAATCACTGCTTGCCTCACAATTATTTAATCAGGTCTACTTTCCTATTACGCGTTTGAATTCATCTGTTACGAAGATATTGGTATATCTATAAAGTTCGTTCACGAATGATCGTCACATGCATTTGTTAGTGTTCCTTAAAGATTGGGTATTTTTTCAGCAGATCTTCTTTGTTACTAGAGCTGTTTTTTTCTATCCCACTTGTGAATTGTCTTATGTTAAGATATTGGCATATCCAAAAAAATTGTCCACGCATGATAATCGGAGACGTTTATTTCTGTTCTTCATGCAGTGGACATTTTTTGAGGCCAGGTCCACATGTTGAAGAATGCACTTCGCTACAAGAAGTACATACATTTCAGGATTTAGTCAACTATATATCTCAATTATGAACATTTGTTTGGTCTTTCTTACACGAAAAGTTTTGCAACGATGAATAGATCTAGCTAGATCAGACAATGTCGGAGCGAAGAGGATGCAGGGTCAGGTGGAGCATACTGATATGTCCACCACTTCACGTCTTTGTTCGTGCTCCTGGAAGCAGGCTGTGTCACGACGTGGTTCTCGATACTGTAATGCCTAAAGTAGTGAATCTTACTAAGAGTCTCACATTGCACTACAGCCAGGAGAACACCTGGTCAACTACAAGTTCGCCACAAAATGTAAAAAGAGCCATTGTAACCAGCTACGCAGAACGTCTTCAAGAGTCAACTAACACCCAGCACTTGTGGCTTTCAACAACAACAACAACAACAGCAACAGCAGGAACAACAACAACAACAACAACAACATCGAGATAATGTTTTGTTCTTCTTCCCATTGTTCTTCTTGTAATTATTATTATTGTTGTTGTTGTTGTTGTTGTTGTTCTTGTTTCTCTTGTTCCTCTTTTTCTTGATGTTATTGTTCTTGCTGTTGTGTTGCTTTTCTTTTTCTTCTTCGTCTTCCTCGTCTTCTTTTTCTTCTTCTTCTTCTACTTCTTCGTCTTCTTCATCTTCTTCTTCCTCGTCTTCTTCTTTTTCTCCTTCTTCTTCTTCTTCTTCTTGTCCTACTTCTTCCTCGTCTTCTTTTTCTCATTTTTCTTCTCCTTTTTTTCATGTCCCTTCGTCCCAGTCATTAAACCATACACTCGACATTGTAATCGCTCTATTATATTAAACAGTGCACTCTCCTATAGAAGGCTTGAGTCGCAGTCAATGGTCTCTACACGACGAGGTTACATCCTCTGGTGGAGCAGCAATATTTAGCTACCTTTCGTGACATGCTCAGTAAGTGACAGTGGCTTTATTTTTTTCATCCAGGGAATAGTCAGACGAGACAAATGTCTACGGACTCTATTACTGTCCATACATTTTCAGAGTGATTTAAAATATGGTGATCTTTGTAATCATTATCACAACTTCAAACAAAGGTTGTACAGTGTGTGGTGACTGCAGATTATCCAGGTAGACCCCCATCAATCAGAATAAGCACCGTAGAGAAAGTTTATTTATTTTGTAAAGTTGAAATGTAATTTTTTACAAGCTTTTATTTAACTCGACGTTACCGTTGCGCGCATTGACGTCTATTTCTTCTATTTTATCAAACTTCCCTACAACCTAGTGAATTGAAATATTGTACATAACCTCTAATAGTTAGACCGTTATTTTTATTTCCATTAATGCTGTTAAGAGACGTAAGTCGTCTGTCCTACGGCAAGTGCGTTGCGTCGGTCAATGTGAGCCGTGTCGCTGCACAATAACTATAATGTGTTACCTACCCACCTGCCTCGCCGTCCCCCATCGCCTTGCAGCCAGATCAACCAGCTGTGTAAGCCATCAGTGGCAGTTGATAAGAGTGCATCCTCATGAGATGACCAAACTAACGTATTTTGGGCCGGAAATGTATTTTGCACAAGACGTAGTGACGACCATACTGCGAATCCATACTGCGTCGTTCCGCATTCCGTCTTTCATGCTAACACCGATGACCTTCCTCAACACTTAATTTCACATGTCGACATTTATCTCTCACATACGCCATGTTTTGCACTAGTAACACAGAGTCGGCATAAATATACTGTTTATCAGTTGTTGCTTTGTTGCCAAACTAATGCCCCGTTGCCTAGGCAATTGTGACAGCTGATAAGTTACCGTAGATGCTTTCTGACATATAGTCTCTATTTCCATGTCGATCTACTATCTACAGAACAAAATTTCCCCAAATACTTGAGCTCATGGGCCTGTAGAAGAGCAATATCATTTACACTTATGTTGACTTAACTTAACTTAACGTCTTTATACTGGTTTAGAAGACTCTGCAGAGTCTGTTTACAACCAGTTTAATTTACATTACCTTGCTCTAAAAGCTATGTGCATCCAATCTATTTTTAAATGCATTAATTGTCCCTGCCGCCACTACTTCCTGTGGCAATGCATTCCAGATATTCACCACTGTCTGACTAAAAAAAAAAATATTTTCTAATATCTGATCTGGAGCTTTTTTTAGTTAATTTGTAGCTTTGCCCTATTGTTTTTGTAGGTGCTTATATTTTGAAAAAAAAAACTTGTTTATAGTCTAATTTATCCGTTCCTTTGATCTTCTTATATACCTGTATTAAGTCACCTCCAATTCTTCTCTTTTCTAGACACTGTAGGCCGGTTTTTCTAGTCTTTCCTCATAATTGTAATTATGGAACCCCACCATCAGCTTTACAGCTCTTTTTTGTATCCATTCCAGCATGTTTATATCCCCTCTACGATAAGGACTCCACACATGTATACAGCACTCCAATCTAGGTCTAACTAATGCTTTACACAATTTTACTACCACTTCTTTGCTCCTATGTTTAATATTTGTAATTATCATACCTAACATTGAATTTGCCTTTCTCATTGCTACCTGGACTTGCTCACTCACCTTACCTGTATGATGAGTGGCACAGGTGTTCCACTGATCCTGAGTTTATGTTTTCTTTTTGTAAATTCGCATATTGTATTTAGCGTGTTGATGTGATTTTGCAGTTGATTTCCATCGTTGTAATACCCTGATCATCTCCAAAGAGCAAATCGTGTATTGAGTTAATAGATGGTTCAAGCACGTAGTGATTTCAAAAGCAAGTGTGACACCATCAATCGTTCTGTTGACGTTTATGCTCGTACAATAGTGTTCTGACATTATTAAGTAGCTGGCCTTGAACACCATAATCGTCCAGCAACATTCAAAGTTTTGTTCTGTTCTCTACTAGTGCGACCTGTTAATCTGTCATATTTTGATGGATCCTGGACAGGTAATTTCAAAACGTTTACAGCAAAACAGTTTCTTTATATTGTATTTGTGAGTTGCAATCACTAATTCTGTTGTAGTCACGCATGGCCACCGTGAGCATACTTTGTCTACATGAATTTATGTAATTTGCTACAAACGTCTATATCCAAAGCAAGTGACCACGTTTCGTTCGAATCCCGAGTGAATTCCCGGCTATTCGCGCCTGGCAACATTATATGCAATACTAAAGCATTGGATGAAATGCAACGATTAGTACTTGTGCGTTAATTCACTCACGGATTATAATAGGTCAAATTTAGTAGAATGTAGCCACGCGAAGCACCATACTTTTCAATTCGCGCGTCTTCAATTTGCGATGTAAACATATGTCCTTGCCATTCTCAGATCTAACACCATACGTGGAAGATGGATTTATTGCAGTTGTCACACTTGACATGCAAGAAAATAAATTGTGTGCAGTTTTTGCAGGAAAGACGAATTATACACACCGTCCGACTGTAAAAATCATGTTATGACTTTGTCTCTCACAGTTCGCCAAGATCGTTAGAGATGTCGCACATGTCAGTAGGACATTCCTGTTCGTTCTGACACATGGTTAGAGGGCACCTAACCCTATCCCTAACCAGAACCAAAACGGAACACACAGACACACGATAGATTTCTACATGTGTGAGTTTCTGTGGCGACATCGGAATTAAGTCCGTCAGTTAGACCCGTTCGACAATATTCTGCAGAACATCACATAATTTTGGCCTCCTCTTTAAATTGTGCAGCTACGAGCGAACAACATGTGTATGTCTTGATATGTGCATAGCTTCAGCGATCCTTGGTAATCTGTTCCCCTCACGGCCCTTTTCAGGGCCCACAAAACCCACAAACCAGCATCAATGTCCTTTTTAGGGCCCACAAAAAACAACAAAACTGCACCCAACAAAACTGCACCCTGATAGCTAGACACTTATAATTATTTTTGTACAGAAACCTGTGTGGTCATTGAATGGTATACAATTTAAGAATGGGTGAATTAACGCACAAGAACCCAACGATTACACCAGCTTCCGTATTATCGAATAAAAGTTGCTAATTAAACATTTTCATTTCTATTACAGTATTTACTCGTTCATATACAGTACTATGATTTTACTACGTCAAAATTACTTTATGCCACCAAAATGTATAATATTTAGGGTTGCCATAAAAAATACCCCCCAAAAACAAGCCAAAAAAACTGCAACAAAAAAAAAAAAAAATGAAAACAAAGGTCAAAACACCTATTCACCACAGAAATATGAAAATAAAATAAAAATAAAATTACGCTCCTGTAGTCCCAAATACTAAAACAAAACAAAAGCAAATAATAAGCCTTGCTATAAATAAAAGCTTGTAATGAAAAACGTAGTTTATGTCTATGTACTTATTTAGTTAATGAACTGAGACGCTAGTCCTGTCAGGCATAATATACTGACTAGGATGCCACGTCAGGGTCAGGCACAAAATACTGACCAGGATGTCACGCCAGGGTCAGGTACAATATACTGACCAGAAAGTCACGTCAGGGTAGACACAATGTACTGACCAGGAGGTCACGTCAGAGTCAAGTACAATATACTGACCAATATGTGACGTCAGGGTCAGGCACAATGTACTGACCAGGATGTCACTTCAGGGTCAGGCACAATATACTGACCAGGATGTGACGTCAGGGTCAGGCACAATGTACTGACCAGGATGTCACGTCAGGGCCAGGCACAATAAACTGACAAGGATGTCACGTCAGGGTCAGATACAATATACTGACCAGGATGTCACGTCAGGGTCAGGCACAACATACTGACCAAAACCACTGTCTCTCTTCCCTGTAGTATTCCCTGAATACAGGCTGTTCTCAAGGCAGTGTGGCTGACAAGATGTGGACCGACGTGATTCCCGTAGTAGTGAGCGTAACACAGATGAAGTCAAACATAGTCCAACCGCCCGGGGGACGGCGGTCGACTTTTATCAGCACGCTCGGGATGTGAGAAAAGCTACTACAACCCACCACTTAACGCCCTCTTCAGAGAACACACATGAGTAAACTTACTCATTACGGGCATTAAACAACAAACAACAACAACAAGACCTTCTTTAGTTTGTACTTTCTTCACTCTTTACTGACCTCAGAGGTTCCTTATCTAACGTTCGTTCGTTGACATGCTTCTCTTAGATGCTCATTTATACAACAGTTTGTTTAAATAATGGTTCACGCTGCCTCGCACATATGCTGCTGCCGTTGTTTTCTTGTCGCCACTTGAAAAACACACAGGAGATGACGCCCAAAATAGTGCAGGTAAAGATGGCCATGCACCCCACGAGAAACGTTAATAAATTCGGCTTTCTCAACTGGTCAATCAACGTCCCAGCATCTGGATAAATATAGATGAACATATAATGTCAAAGTTCAGATTCATGTGATAATTTAACAAGTATATCTTACATTGCTGTCGTTGATGAAGTTTTATAGAATGCATTGAAATAGGTATCAGATTTTTCGGGGGGGGGGGGGGGGGGAATGAATTACCTTCCTTACTGTGCTGTAGTACAGATGGTGCTCAGATCGCAGAGAGTAGAGACATAGCGGAGGATCAGCGAATGCGTGCTGCCTGCAAAAGCAGCACGCAAGACGTTTCCACAGGCGGCTTCCCACATGTGAGCCCTGAGTGTGACAGGGTGTGCTGTTCCAGGATTAGTCTTTACAGCCAGCAGAGAATACAATTTGCAGTAGTGGTATCATGCTGTCGCCATCTTCGCTTGCGATGAGTAACTATTACTATTAGTACTTAGCAGTTAGCCAGGTTTCTAGATTGGGTTTACTGGAGCGTGACCCGACCAGGTGTTGAACATTATATTTTTTGATTTAATCTAGAACTCTGGGGAACTAATTTGCTACTCATAAACACATACGTTAAACATGAAAAAATAGCTAAATTCAATTTGTTTTACGCCCTTATCACCTTAGGGTGCATAGACCTTCAACTGTCCCTCCCACTTTGCACTTATCACCTTAGGGCCCATAAACCTTCAACTGTCCCTCCCTTTTGCCCTTATCAACTTAGGGTGCATAGACCTTCAACTGTCCCTCCCACTTTGCACTTATCACATTAGGGCATATAGACCTTCAACTATCCCTCCAATTTTGCCCTTATCAACTTAGGTTGCATAGACCTTCAACTGTCCCTCCCTTTTGCCCTTATCACCTTATGCATAGACCTTCAACTGTTCCTCCACTTTGCCCTTATCACCTTATGGTGCACCTACCTTCAACCATCCCTCTCACTTTGCCCTTATCACCTTAGAGTGCACCTACCTTCAACCATCCCTCTCACTTTGCCCTTATCACCTTAGGGTGAACCTACCTTCAACCATCCCTCTCACTTTGCCCTTTTCACCTTAGAGTGCACAGACCTTCCAATGTTCCTCTCACTTTGCCCCTATCACCTTAGGGTCACCTACCTTCAACCATCTCTCTCACTTTGTCCTTATCACCTTAGAGTGCACAGACCTTCAACCATCTCTCTCACTTTGCCCTTATCACCTTAGAGTGCACCTACCTTCAACCATCCCTCTCACTTTGCCCTTATCACCTTAGAGTGCACAGACCTTCAACCATCCCTCTCACTTTGCCCTTATCACCTTAGAGTGCACCTACCTTCAACCATCCCTCTCACTTTGCCCTTATCACATTAGAGTGCACCTACCTTCAACCATCTCTCTCACTTTGCCCTTATCACCTTAGAGTGCACATACCTTCAACCATCCCTCTCACTTTGCCCTTATCACCTTAGAGTGCACCTACCTTCAACCATCCCTCTCACTTTGCCCTTATCACCTTAGAGTGCACCTACCTTCAACCATCCCTCTCACTTTGCCCTTATCACCTTAGAGTGCACCTACCTTCAACCATCCCTCTCACTTTGCCCTTATCACCTTAGAGTGCACAGACCTTCAACCATCCCTCTCACTTTGCCCTTATCACCTTAGAGTGCACCTACCTTCAACCATCTCTCTAACTTTGCCCTTATCACCTTAGAGTGCACCTACCTTCAAACATCCCTCTCACTTTGCCCTTATCACCTTAGAGTGCACTTACCTTGAACCATCCCTCTTACTTTGCCCTGATCACCTTAGAGTGCACCTACCTTCAACCATCTCTCTAACTTTGCCCTTATCACCTTAGA
This sequence comes from Ariolimax columbianus, assembly GCA_036924085.1. NCBI lineage: Eukaryota > Metazoa > Mollusca > Gastropoda > Stylommatophora > Arionidae > Ariolimax > Ariolimax columbianus. Next base: position 67,762,167 of record JAVGWX010000010.1, on the reverse strand, counting down.
GTGCACCTACCTTCAAACATCCCTCTCACTTTGCCCTTATCACCTTAGAGTGCACTTACCTTGAACCATCCCTCTTACTTTGCCCTGATCACCTTAGAGTGCACCTACCTTGAACCATCCCTCTCACTTTGCTCTTATCACCTTAGAGTGCACCTACCTTCAACCATCCCTCTCACTTTGCCCTTATCACCTTAGAGTGCACCTACCTTCAACCATCCCTCTCACTTTGCTCTTATCACCTTAGAGTGCACCTACCTTCAACCATCCCTCTCACTTTGCCCTTATCACATTAGAGTGCACCTACCTTCAACCATCCCTCTCACTTTGCCCTTATCACCTTAGAGTGCACCTACCTTCAACCATCCCTCTCACTTTGCCCTTATCACCTTAGAGTGCACAGACCTTCAACCATCCCTCTCACTTTGCCCTTATCACCTTAGAGTGCACCTACCTTCAACCATCCCTCTCACTTTGCCCTTATCACCTTAGAGTGCACCTACCTTCAACCATCCCTCTCACTTTGCCCTTATCACCTTAGAGTGCACCTACCTTCAACCATCCCTCTCACTTTGCCCTTATCACCTTAGAGTGCACATACCTTCCACTGTTCCTCTAACTTTGCCCTTAACACCTTAGGGTCACCTACCATCAACCATCCCTCTCACTTTGCCCTTAACACCTTAGGATGCAAAGACCTTCGACTAAACATGTCCAAACAGACATTCTACTGCTGTTTTTCCTGTACTTTACGTTTTACCCGGTATTTTTCTCCTATAGGCCTGTATGCCTCTTTTCAGGTTGTTTTTGGCACAGCAATTGAGCAATGAATGAAGAAATAAAGTGCCTTTCAAACACGAAAAAGCTACTTCAAGGAACCAGAATGAAGACGTTCTGTTTGATGAACAAGATATTTCGATCAGAAAGGCGGGATACACAAATGAACTGTTTCTTGACAACTGAGACAGCAAACCATTTACATTCCTTAATGATGGCCCTAGCATTCTCAGTTCAGAAGTAGAGATAATCCCAGCTATAAGAGAAATCCAACAGGTACGGAAAACACAAAATATAGAAATTATGGACGCTTTAAGGGAAAATGTATAATAGAGAATTTAGCGTTGGGGAGATAACGAAGTTCCACGGGAGTAATTTGGATTTTGACAGAACCTACACTTGGAAGCAAACTGGCAGAAGATTTAAAAAGGTAAGTGCACAAGGAATATGTACTGTCCCATTGTCTCTTTAACGTTTAAAAAGGTAAGTCTCATAGTAGCAATTGCCGTCAGGGATGAAGATAACTCTTTATGTACTAGACCGCAGCTTATGTGTGGTGGGGTGACCATTTTCCTTCCTTGCTGTTTTCCCCAACTTATACGTCAGATACCTATTTACAGCTGGTTAGACTGAAGGAGTGGTCGTGTCAGGAAGCACAAACCATGGCCGAATTGTGTCCTGTCCGTGAGTTCGAACACTGGAACGCTGTAATCCCAGTCTAGCAAGCCAGCTCACTGTTGACAAGGTGATACGCTCTGTTGGTTATAACGTTTACACAGAACTCATCTGCGTTTAACAGATCAAGGAAATGCAAGAACTGCATTATCCGTAGTGCGACAGTATCAGATCTTTTAAGTGAAGGCGAAGAACAAGAACTTCAGGAATTGATGATTCAGATAAAGACTACAAGTCAAGCGTATGGACTGAACGTTAACACTGATAAAATAAAACTTATGATATTGAGCATAGTAGATAAGATGGTGCGAGGAAAGAGAAGACTGGATATGTGAGGCAGGCGAGGGGTGCGGGAAGAGGGAGATTCCTAGGGTTTATAAAAGACCGTACATATAAGGTGAGTGAGCAAGTCCAGGTAGCAGTGAGAAAGGATAATAGCAATGTTAGGTATGATAAAAAGAAATATTAAACATAGGAGCAAGGAAGTGATAGTCAGACTGCATAAAGCATTAGCTAGACCTAGATTGGAGTAATGCGTACAGGTGTGGAGTCCTTATCTTAAAGGGGCTATACATACACTGGAAAGGATACAATGAAAAGCAACAAAACTGATAGTGAGAATCCAGAATTACAGTTATAAGGAAAGAGTCAGAAAAACCGGCTTACAGTGTATAGAATTCGAGGTAATTTGATACAGGTTGATAAGAAAATTAGATTATAACAATGTTTTTAAAGTACAACCACCTACAAGCACAAATGGGCACAGTGCAAATTAATTACAGAAAGATTGAGATCAGATATTAAGAAAATATGTTTTTAGTCAGAGAGTTGTGAACGTTTGGAATACATTGTCACATGAAATAGTGGAGGCAGGGTGAATTAAAGCATTCAAGAATAAATTGAAAGGCCAAAGTTATTTTCAGACAAAATGGAGTAAAGGAAACTCGACATGGCACAGCCCAAATGGTACGCTTCATAGTCAAATAGACTATATTCTGGTCCAAAGGAGATTCAGATCTAGCGCCAATAGCGCCCGGACAAGAAGTTTCCCAGGGGCCGATATAGGTAGCGACCACGACTTAGTGCTGATGACCATGCATCTCAGACTAAAGAAAGTTCTGAAAAGAGAGATAAGTAGACTGAGATTTGACTTGGAGAAGTTGAAGTACCCGGATATAGTGGAGACCTTTGGAGCGGTGATTGGGGGGGGGGGGGGGGATTCGCACCTCTGTTGGTTATTAACGAGGAGGCAGATGTTGAGACGATGATTGAAGCCTTGAATTCGGCATTAATCTCCACAGCATCTGAAGTTCTAGGTAGGTGCAGGATTAAGAAGAACGCATGGATCACGAGTGAAATACTGGATTTATGTGACAAGAGACGACCAATGAAGAGAGCGAAGAAAACACTAGATGGGATTCAGCAATATCGAGAGATAAATGGAAACATTAAGGCCAAGATGAAACAGGCCAAGGTGGAATGGATAACGACTCAGTGTGCAGATATCGAACAAAATCTAGGAAGAAATGATGCCAAGGGGGCATATAAATTAGTCAAGGACTTAGTAAGGCCTGTACAAAGTCGAAATACAACGATTCAGGACAAGAGTGGGAAATGTCTCACAGACGCTCAAGACATTCGTGAGCGCTGGACAGAGTACTGTTCGGAACTATATAAGCATGAAAGTCGAGGTGACCCCAGAAATGCAATGTCTCCTGAAGTGAGTCTGATAGAGAAAAATCAACCGATAACAAGGGAAGAAGTATATGAAGCCGTGAAAATGCTGAAGGGAGGGAAGGCTGTAGGTGTGGATAATGTCCCAGCAGAGTTCCTACAAGTAGGAGGTCAGGCAACAATTGATACCCTGACATACATCTGCAATAGAATTTGGCAGACAGGAGAGTGGCCCTCCAGCTGGACAAAATCAGTAATTATACCACTGTCTAAATCAGGAAACCTAAATATATGTCAGAACTATCGAACAATCAGTCTGATAAGTCATCCAAGTAAAGTTCTCTTGAGAATAATACTTAACAGACTGAAAGCACAGGCAGAGAATATCATTGCGGAAGAACAAGCGGGCTTTCGAGCGGGAAGGAGTACCATCGAGCAGATATTTAATCTTCGGCTACTGAATGAGAAGTACTCAGAGTATCAACAACAACTCTACCATGCCTTCATTGACTTTAGAAAGGCGTTTGACAGAGTGTGGCATGCGGCGCTATGGTCAACAATGACGCATTATAAGTTCAACAGTGCTATTGTGAGAGTAATTGCAAACCTTTATGAGCAGGCGACAAGCGTAGTCTCTGTAGAGGGAACGCTAGGCGATTGGTTCCGTACGACGGTGGATGTGAGACAGGGATATATACTCTTCCCAACACTCTTCAATATATTCTTGGAGACAATAATGGAGACAACCTTAAATGAACATGTTGGCACGATTAAAATAGGTGATAGGCTTATCACAAACTTCCGATTTGCTGATGATATTGATGTATTGGCAGGCACAGAAAGGGAACCCCAGGAGTTGATTGGTAGCTTGGATAGAGCGGCCTTGAGTTTTTGTATGGAAATAAATGCAGATAAAACAAAGCTCATGACCAATAACATAGCAGGGTTTAAATCTGTAATAGAGGCAAATGGGCAGGAACTTGAGGTGGTAAAACGTTTCAAATATCTGGGATCAGTGAAGAGGGATCGAAACCAGAGGTAATTGCAAGAATAGCACAAACAACAACGGAGCTGACTCGGCTGAAACCTATATGGCGAGACAAGCGCCTCGCCCTCGGCATAAAAGTTAGACTAATGCGCTCTCTGGTGCTATCAATATTTCTGTATGCCTGTGAGACCTGGACCATTACAGCAGATATGCAGGTCAGAATACATGCAATGGAAATGAGGTGCTATAGAAAACTCCTAAATGTTACATATAAAGCTCGTGTCACGAACAAAGAATTACGTCAGAGAATTGAAGACGTTATTGGTCCTTTTGAATACCTGTTCCTGGTCAAAATAAACGAGGAGAAAACCACATGCACAATATTATCGCTTTCAATCAAACCCCAAAATACCAAATTAAGTTTAAATGGCAAATTCCTGTAGCCAAACGACAACCCAAACTATCTGGGAGTCACATTTGATCGGCGCATGACATGGAAAAGTCAGATCGAGAGAAACCGAATGAGAGCCAGCGAAAGAATGGCAATCATGAGGAAACTTGCTGGCACAAGCTGGGGAGCAGACGAAAGCATACTAAAGAAACTGTACACTGGAAGAGTGAGACCAGTTCTCGAGTATGGCATTGCCGCATGGACAACAGCAGCAAAGGCGAACTTCGATAAAGTTAGCAAACTTCAAAACCAAGCCATGAGAGTTATAACAGGAGGCATGAAGTCAACGCCAATTGTAGAACTTGAAAAGATTACAAAACTGCAATCCATGACCGATAGAAGAGACTGCAGAGCCCAGCTGCAGTCAGAGAAACTCCGAAGACTGACTGACCATCCAATGCACCAGAGACTAAACAATTTGGGAAATGGGAAACTAAAGCGGAGAAACTTTGCAGAAATAGCCAAAGCAAAGATGCACGAAGATCCCATAAACGCACTAACAACACCAAAACCCATCACTACTGTACGAAAACCTACCTGGAGGCAGGATATATTTCCAGAAGTGGTAGAAAATATACCAGGTATTGGAAACAAAAATTGCCAGACTGAAAAAGAAAGGAGAGATACTACCCTAAGCTTTATATCGAAAAACTACCCAAGCATGGACTGGACCCATGCATACACCGACGGTTCTGTAACAAACACTACACAGAACGGAGGGGCAGGAGCATTCCTGAACCTACCAAATGGCAGACAAAACACTGTCATTCGCTACTGGTAAGTACACAAGCAATTTCAGAGCGGAGGCAGAGGCACTGAGGGTGGCAGTGGAAGAAATGGGGACACATAAAGAAAATGAAAGCCATACAGTCCTGCTTACAGATGCTCTGGTCGTAGTCACAGCGCTAAAAAGCCAGAAAAACACTGAGCTTAATGACTTAAGAGCAGCACTCTGTCAACTGTGCCAGCAGTCCGCACCAAAAAGGGTAATGGTACAGTGGGTCCCATCATACTGCAACATCCAAGGCAACGAGGAGGCAGACAGACTGGCAAAAGAAGGTGCAAGACTACCACAAACAGATACTAATATGACGTACGAAGAGTCAAAACGGCTTATTAAAGCCAGATACATGACCAAATTGGAAACCGAACATACTGGTTACACCAAAAACGATGCCTATTACCAGTTGAACAGAAGAGAGCAGGTCGTTGTCTTCAGACTTCGCACTGGCCACAATAGACTGAGGTACCACCTATTCAACAAATTGAAGATAGGTGGTACCGACGAATGCTCGTGCGGTACCGGTAAAATGACCGCTGAACATCTGCTGCAGAACTGCCCGACATACGAGGATCAGAGAGAGCAGATGTGGCCATCACCAGTGGAACTGCAAGACAAGCTCTATGGCAGTGTCGACAGCCTCAGGATGACCGCCGCTTTTTTCGAGAAAAATAATGGTTACTGTCTGACTGCGTACGAAGAAGAAGAAGAAGAAGAAGAAGAAGAATACCTGTTCACAGCTATCAAAAGACGAAAGATGGCCAGGTGCGAGCACGCCGCGAGGTCCAACGGAATTATCAACTCGATACTCTTTGGTTCCGTACCGGCACAGAAGGGCGAGGACGTCCAAGGAAGAGATGGGTGGACAACATCACTGTGTGGTCAGGCCTTCTTCCCGGTGATATACGTCAGGGAGCAACATATAGAGAGGGATGGCGTGGGATTTTGGGAGTGTCTTCATGTGTGCCCCAACGACCTGATGGGCTACGGGATGAACTGATCTAAACTGAAAGGAAACTGGTTGTATACAGACCCTGTAGAGTCTTCCAACTCAGTATAAAGACGCTTAAGTTAAGTTATGCTAATTATTAAACATCTTTTCTTTATTACAAATTGCATAATTCAACTGACAGGCAGATCGTATGCACGGGTATTGTCAGTTTAAACATATTGAAGGTGACAAAAAAAAATCGTACCAAAACAAAGGAAGAACTCACGTATAATACAAAGAGGCTTTAGGTATCCTTCCGCGCATCTGTTCGGACAATATCCTGTTATGTGGTGACACGGAATCTTGTTGGCGCAGTGTCCACAGTTATAGCTGCAGTCATGGCCATACGTGTTGTTGCTGCAGGCTAAACGAAACGTCATTTGGGAATTTGAAAACGTTGATTGAAAAACGCGAACAAATAATGCATTTGTGAAACAATTAATTTATTTAACGTGTATTTGTGGAATTAACAATTCCCCAGGCGTTGATCTCTAGGCTGTTTACTGTAAAGTATTGAATGAGGGAATTGTGTTTTGTCTTGCGTGTCGTACAAAGACGGCTAACGGGAATTTGTGCAAAGAGTTAACAATCGTCGTAAAACTTCTATACAAACGTAGAAAATAATTTGGGATTTAATGATTGATTGTTCTTTCTATGAGGAAGAAAGAATAACACTACTTAACCTTTCTGATTTACTTAATGTAAAGGTAAAGACTAAAAGCAAACCGTGATGTACGAGGCATGTTCAAATGAAACCGGAATCTAATTGCACCAAGTGAACATACGTACGATACGCATTATGACGTCAGTTCCGATACGCATTATGACGTCAGTTCCGATGTATACGGCACATATCAACCGTCAAGTTTGCAAAATTTCATTATCATCCGACTCATAGTTTTCTCAGCAGACCATTGAAAATATGGCTGGTGTGATACGGAACTCGTCCCGAGCTGAACCATTAAGTGGTGTTTCGGTTTATAACAGTTGAAGGATGTCGACCAGTTGACATTCATCGCAGAATGCAGGCAGTGTGTAGTGATAAAAGAATGACGAACGTAAGCTCCGGCAACGTTCCACCCGAATTGCTGCATCAATTTTGACGATGGCATCTTCTGACGCAGCAATACGCGCCTAACCTGGTCTTGGAAGATCTCTCGTTAACTCACCTCCTTTTTTAAACATCGTTGTCCAGTTCTTCACTGTTGTCTTCGACACACTTTTATAACAATACACTGCCTGCATTCTGCGATGAATGGCAATTGGTAAGACACCCTTCAGCTGTTAGAAAACCGAATCACCGCTCGCTGATCAAATCTGGACAGATTCCGTATCACACCCGCCGTGTTTTCAACGGTCTGATGAGGTAACTATGAGTCGAAGGATAATGAAATTTTGCAAACTTGACGGTTGGTATGTACTGTTTACATCAGAAGTGACGTCATCGTACGTATGTCCACTTGTTACAGTTTGGTCCGGTTTCATTTGAACGCGCTTCGTACTTAATATAAAGGGAAAGCCAGTCCCAAAGACAAACCCTGAAGTACTAGGCTATAACTTTTTTACGAAATAAAGTGGCCAGTTCCCTTCCTCGCTGCCTTTTTTCATAGGTCTCTAATACCTCATCACGACCGTTAAGTATATCAAAGGGTTTAGCTTTACCTTTTCTTATTGTTGGTTCCCCATCGACCTTAACATACCTCCTAGAGATGATGGTGGGAAATGTCCTGGAACATGTTCTCACGCCATAACAACTGATCGGATAAAGTTATTGCCCATCGCGAATCGATTATGGCTACAGCATCAGACGGTTCTGTCTTTATAATGTGATGTGAGCTGTATTTGGATCATAGTGAGAAAGGATATGCGCTGGTTATCAATCTCGCTCTTATCTCGAGTTACCTTGAATCAGTGGCAAGACTATTGGTTGAGATGACTGGAGGTAACTCAGGATGAAGGCACTCTGATCTTACTTTCCGTGAGACCAGGGGTCGCTTGAAAATTGCGGGATTTGATAGCACACCGTTTCCATTCATCATTGTGATAGTCGAGTGCCTTAACGTTTTGACTACAGCGACCCCATTGGTTTACAGCACCGCTAAAGGCATAGTGCAGGTCCTATACTGCTGGGTAAGGTAAATCTCAAGAGAGAACAGTCTGATGGCAAGAGAACACAGAGCTGTACCTTCCCTAAGCTTACTGAACGATAAGAAGGAAACCACCCACAAACTTACTACTAATAGCCAATTGTGAGTCCGAAGGACACACAAGGAAAGAAACGGGACGGCACTTTCTAACGGCTGACCAGACGAATTTCCAGAACAGATGGATATCTTTTGACGTGCCTGGCATCAGGTACTGATATTTCTGAAGGAATACCAGAATTCTAGTAATCCAGAATAGTAAGTTCTATCTAACTCTATAGCCTATGTTCTAGTAATCCAGTACAGTTAGTTCTATCTGATTAAATACCAGGACTCTAGAAATCCAGTAGAGTTAGTTATAGCTAATGGAATACCAGGATTCCAGTAATCCAGTAAAGTTAGTTCTACATACAACAAGTAAGCACACTGAGCTCTCTGATATTCAAGTGATGCTTGTCAGTGATTCATTTAAATTATTTATGTTAATGATAAAGGTTAGTGATATTTCTTAGTGATATATGTTAGTGATATGTGTTAGTGATATGTGTTAGTGATATATGTTAGTAATTTATATTACACATTTATGTTTTTATTGATATATGTTGGTGATATAATAATAATAATAATGTTCGCCTATGCATCTAGGACCCTTTCCGTCGATCGGTCACTACCATGTCCAACTGCTGAGGCTTGTAGCCAAACCTCGTTCAATGCCGGAATTGAGACTGCTATCTGTCGGAGCTATTTAGAACGGGGTCAGTCCCTCCCACGTCTCTAGAGTGCCGGTGGGATATCGTTGTTACAAATAGCTGACTTGGACATGATTCTATGCTTGGAGTGATATATGTTAGTGCTATACTTTATTGATTTACATTAGTGTATATGCTAGTGATCTATGTTAGTGATTTATAGTAGTAATTCATGTCAGTGATTTATTCTAGTGTATTATGTTAGTGATATATGTTAGGGAATTCATCATGTAGCATATCCTTTGTAGAACGTCGCTCCCATCACAGTCTGTCTGAAAGAAACTCGTTCTCTTGCCAAAACTCCAGCCTCTGCCAGTCATATTCAGGCATTCGTGGATATCTTGGTGCCATCGTCTTCTTGGTCTACCCCTTCCTCTTTTACCTGGCACCATACCTTCCATCACCGTTCTCTCGAGACCGTTGTGTCTCTTGATGTGACCAAAGTATTTTGCCTTTTCTAGTCAAAATGAAATTGATAAACCAGTTCTTCTCTATTTTTTCTCTGTCCAGGGTATTCTGAGGATCTTTCTGTAACATTTTGACTCGAAGGATTCGATTCTTTGTCTGGAAGTTCTGGTAATCGTCCATGATTCGCAGCCATAAGCTGCCACAGGAAAAACACAGGCTCAAGACATTTACTTTTATCATTTTGTTGGCGCTCTGCCATAATGTCTTAAGGCTATTCAGTCTCTGCATTGCCATGGCTAGTCTTCTTCTGATTTCTTTCGAGCAGTCGTCATTTTTGTCAATTCTGGAGCCCAGATATTCAAAATGTGTGACCTGATCTATTTCCTCACCACCCACTGTAAATTTATGCTGACATTGTGTTTTGTCGGTGATCATTATCTTTGTTTTCTGTATGTTTATAAACAGGTTTTGATCTTTACTATGCCCATTTACTGCTGAAAGTAGCTGCTCTATCCCTTTTGCACTTATTGATAGTATCACTGTGTCATCTGCGTATCGTAACTCTGGAATCTCGTACCATTTATCTACAAAAAATGTAGAGTTTAATGTAGACCTGTACACATGTTTCATTGATTACACCAAGGACTTCGATACGGTAAAACATCAAAATCTGTGGAGAATCATGAAAGAAATGTGGTTTCCTTTGCATATTGTCCATCTCATTGAAACATTATACCAAGATTAACAAGCCGCTGTCCGAGTATCTGGCCAAACATTAGATTGGTTTGCAGTACAAAAGGGAGTACGACAGGGATGTATCCTCTCACCTTATCTGTACAACATATATGCGGAATGTATAATGACAAATGTTCGAGAAGACGAGAACATTGAAAGTTTCGACCCATTTACGATTGGGGGGTACGAGTATTAGGGAATTAGATTAGTGTATATGCTAGTTTTCTATGTTAGTAATTTGTGTTAGTTCTATATGTTAGTGCTATATGCTAGTGATATATGTTAGGGCTATATGTTAGTGATATATGTTAGGGCTATATGTTAGTGATATATAATAATCGGGGTGAACGATTAGGGTGACAATAACATTTGATACATGTCGTGAAAGACAACTAAAGTGGGTTGTCATTGGGCTACCATTCTCAGCACAAAACTATTGCTATTGAAATCGTCACTGCATATATTTGGATACTGGGACCAGCTGAAGTGTCATCTCTGTGCTTCCAAATTGAGTGATGATGATGATGATGATGATCACTATAGGGTGCGTCTTTTTCAATGTGCTCTCAGGACAACAGCATTTCACCTTTGTTAAATTGCATTTTCTCAATTCCTTTCCAGCTTGTTTTAGCAAGTCAAAGGCTATTAATTCCGTAATTTCTCATCCCCGTTGGTATCAGTTCAGCTTTCCCATATTCGTACACTACAAATATTCTACCAGATATGGTGGCTTTCCTTGACAGAAACAGGCAAGTCAGCGATGCAGATTACTTTAGGCTTTCCCTGTATTGCGCCATTAGTCCTACTGTCTGATGACCTTCTTCGGTCTTGGATGGTTGAGCTGTATGTTTCTAGTTAACCTGTCCACATTAGATTACGTTTGAATGGCTTACAGTTTATACAAGCATAGATAGCAGCGTAGTTCAGTGGTTAGCGAGCAGGCCTCGCATCTGAATGGTCCTGGGTTGGTTCATTCCCAGGCAGGTATGTTTTTTTCAGACCACAACGGCTTCCGGGTCGACCTAGTCTTAAATGGGTACCGGTTCAGTCCTGGTAGTAAAAGCGACGAGAGGAGATGGCTACCGCCCTCATATAGCCGAGCCTTTGAAATGTAAGATCGCTAACATCTCACACCCATTCGGCAGTAATGCTATTGGTTACTTTACTAGATAACAGGTCCCATCCACACGCCTTCTTAGTCTCATCCTCCGGCATACGTGGTAGGCTTATAGCCTTACTATTCTTTGCTTGCCTTTCCACTCGGGAGGACTAAGTTGTATTTCGAGTCAGTGTTACTATAAGTGGCAAACGAGCTTGTTATTCAATGCAATGCTTCCTTTTTACAAGCTTTTAACTTGACATGACCGTTTGCTTGGACTTCTATTTCTCCTATTTTAACAAACTTCCCCATGACATAGAGAATTGACATTGTATACCCAGCCTCTACTGCGACCTGATGATCAATCAAATTTTGACATCTTAGTCAAGTCATAATAACAATTTAGAGCTTGCACTGAAAAAAGTTAGTTTTTTAATATTTACTTTTTTGTGTTTTGTTTTTCAAGCTATTCGTGTCTAAGTTCTTCACTTTTCCCTGGTGGCCCGTGGTAGCATGTTACAGTGGCTCTTCTTACATCCTGAGACTAACTGAAGAAAGTAAGCCTGAATCATCCGCGTTGCAGATTGATGCAACGTTTCTATGCAGACTCATCCCGAATTGGGTGACAGTACCGATTCCCACCTCGTTGATGGTGCTGCTGTTAAATGGCCTACGTCCTAGCTTTATGCTCAGGTATATGCATGAGGTGGGATCTTGGTGGGTTGGTTTCATAAAAGTGACTGATTGAAGTGCTGGTTACATAAAAGAGACTAATTACAGTGTTGGTTCCATACAAGACACTTTTTGCAGTGTTGGTTACATAAACGAGACTGATTGCAGTTTTGGTTACATAAAAGTGGCTGATTGCAACTTTGGTTTCATAGAAGAGATTAATTCCAGTGTTGGTTACATAGAATAGACTACTTACAGTGTTGGTTACATAAAATATACTGATTGTAGTACTGGTTATAGGAAAGTGTTGATTGAAGTGTTGGTTACAGAAGGGGCCTATTGTAGTGTTGACTACACAAAAGGGGACTATTGCAGTGCTGGTTACACACAACAGGCATCTTATAGTGTTGGTTACACAAAAAAGACCTATTGTGTTGGTTATAACGAAAAGGGCCTGTTGCACTGTTGATTACACAAGAGGTGCCGATTCTAATGTTGATTTCACAAAAAGGCTTATTGTAGTGTTGGTTAAACGAAAGGTGCTTATTGTAGTGTTAGTTAAACAAAATAGACTTATTTTTAGTGTTGGTTACACAAAAAGTGCTAATTGTAGTGTTGGATATAAGAGAAGTGCTGATTATAGTATATGTTGTAGTGTTGGTTACACAAAAAGTGCTAATTGTAGTGTTTGTTATAAAAGAAGTGCTGATTGCAGTGTTAATTATAAGAGAAGTGCTGATTGTAGTGCTGGCTACAAGAGAAGTGCTGATTGTAGTGCTGGCTACAAGAGAAGTGCTGATTGTAGTGCTGGCTACAAGAGAAGTGCTGATTGTAGTGCTGGCTACAAGGAAAGTGCTGATTGTAGTGCTGGCTATTTATAGAAGTGCTGATTGTACTGCTGGCTATAATAGAAGTGCTGATTGTACTGCTGGCTATAATAGAAGTGCTGATTGTACTGCTGGCTATGAGAGAGGTGATGATTGTACTGCTGGCTATGAGAGAGGTGCTGATTGTAGTGAGTGCTGGCTAAAAGAGAAGTGCTGATTGTAGTGAGTGCTGGCTAAAAGAGAAGTACTTATTGTCTAAAAGAGAAGTACTCATTGTAGTGTTGACTATAAGAGAAGTGCTGAGTCTATGTTGATTTCGGAAAAATACGGAACAAAAAGAAAGATTGCTGACGAGAGATACTGTCATTAATAAACAACTGTGTTTGCTCACATACTATCAACGCAGGTCCGCCCCCTCCATCCCGGCATGCAATTTGATGGACATGTTCCGTCTATGATGTCACACGATGATCCACAGTGCCCACATGACCTGGCACAGTTAGCGCCGAAAGACCCAGGCCTGCACTCTGAAAAAAAAAACACACAACATTTTAATAAAATATTTCTGATGGCATTCTTCACTTTTATTCACGATTGATAAGTATAAAATAAGTATAAAATCACGCAGTTGGCTAACCCCCATGTAATGTAAAGTAAAGTATCCCGACCTTGACTAAAATAGGCTCATCAGTATGTTTCACCCGACCTTGACTAAAATAGTCTCATCAGTATGTATCATCCGACCTTGACTAAAATAATCTCATCAGTATGTTTCACCCTACCTTGACTAAAATAGTCTCATCAGTATGTTTCACCCGACCTTGACTAATGCTATGGGATATGTATGTTTCTCATGACCCTGACTAACATAGTCTGATCAGTATGTTTCACCCGACCTTGACTAAAATAGTCTCATTAGTATGTTTCACCCGACCTTGACTAAAATAGGCTCATCAGTATGTTTCACCCGACCTTGACTAAAATAGTCTCATCAGTATGTATCATCCGACCTTGACTAAAATAATATCATCAGTATGTTTCACCCTACCTTGACTAAAATAGTCTCATCAGTATGTTTCACCCGACCTTGACTAAAATAGTCTCATCAGTATGTTTCACCCGACCTTGACTAAAATAGTCTCATCAGTGTGTTTCACCCGACCTTGACTAAAATAGTCTCTTCAGTATGTTTCACCCGACCTTGACTTAAAATAGTGTCATCAGTATGTTTCACCCGACCTTGACTAAAATAGTCTCTTCAGTATGCTTTACATGACAGGATATTAATCCCCTCTTCCCTATGCCATTAACAGACAGGGATATAATGAAATGTTTTGGTCACATGACAAGCACAATTTCACCACACCATAAAACTGCTCGAACCTATAACAAATAACAGCAGACACCAGGGCTTCACAGCAAAAGGAGGCAAACAAAAAAAGAGTGATTAATGATGTAAAAGACACACCACTGAGAAATTAATTGAAATTAATAACGACCACACAAATGACAAACTCAACAAAATAAAGAAATGATTGCTTCTCCGTGCGGTGTCTAGCGAAGTAGATGGGCAGATGAGAAGATGACATTCTCATTGACATGAAGATGCTGAGCAGCAGTGCATGAGCTGTAGTGGTCAGGGACCCAAAGCTAACTGCTAGTCACCCAAAGCTGACTGCTAGCGACCCAAAGCTGACTGCTAGCGACCCAAAGCTAACTGCGAGCGACCCATGACTGCTAGCGACCCAAAGTTGACTGCTAGCGACCCAAAGCCGACTGCTAGCGACTCAAAGCTTACTGCTAGCGATCCAAAGCTAATTGCAAGCGACCCAAAGCTGACTGCTAGCGACCCAAAGCTGACTGCTAGCGACCCAAAGCTAACTGCGAGCGACCCATGACTGCTAGCGACCCAAAGTTGACTGCTAGCGACCCAAAGCCGACTGCTAGCGACTCAAAGCTGACTGCTAGCGATCCAAAGCTGACTGCAAGCGACCCAAAGCTGACTGCTAGCGACCCAAAGTTGACTGCTAGCGACCCAAAGCTGACTGCTAGCAACCCAAAGCTGACTGCAAGCAACCAAAAGCTGCTAGCAACCCAAAGCTGACTGCTAGCGACCCAAAGCTGATTGCTAGCGACCCAAAGCTGACTATTAGTGACCCAAAGCTGACTGCTAGCGACCCAAAGCTGACTGCTAGCAACCCAAAGCTGACTGCAAGCGACCAAAAGCTGCTAGCAACCCAAAGCTGACTGCTAGCGACCAAAGGCTGATTGCTAGCGACCCAAAGCTGACTATTAGCGACCCAAAGCTGACTGCTAGCGACCCAAAGCTGACTGCAAGCGACCAAAAGCTGACTGCAAGCGACCCAAAGCTTACGGCAAGCGACCCAAAGCTGACTGCTAGCGACCCAAAGCTAACTGCGAGCGACCCATGACTGCTAGCGACCCAAAGTTGACTGCTAGCGACCCAAATCTGACTGCTAGCGACACAAAGCTTACTGCTAGCGACCCAAAGCTGCTAAGATCCTTCTCCACCACCACGTGGTGATCCTGGATAACAGGCTGCAATAGGGCTTAGGAGAATGGATCAAAGAGGGAAGGCTAACGCGCTATCTAAAAATGCCACGTGTAAGTAGGATGTGATGGAATGAAAGTTGAAAATATCGCAGTCAAGCTGTAAACTACGACACAGCGCTTTCCGTTCTCCGGACTACATCCTGCTGCTTTGCAAAGCCCTTTACTAGGTTTGGTAGCAGAAGTTTGAAAACAAACAAAAAAGAAGAAAAAGAAAAAGATTCTCATTTGGGTAGCATGGCTTATAATAATAATAATATATACTGTTTCTATGCTAGTGCTGTAAATAATGATTTCAACATCAGATTTTATTTGTCCTGTGTCATAAATGTTATTTTTAGAAATGTTGAAGTTATCTTCCAAATGAAAATCGTTTCCAATAAGAACTATTTATCACAGAGCGTTGTCCTGTAATCTAAATTTCTATGTTAGATTTAAGAATTGTCGAACCTTTCACATTATTAACTGCAACGAAATCTTATTTTCTTTTGTTGTCGTAACACTGTATATTATGGCCACTTGTTCAGGATACCATGTATTTATATAAACATTTCCATATTTATTCACATCACTTACCAACATTGAAATTACCAACATTGAACTTACCAACATTGAACTTACCAACATTGAATTTACCAACATTGAACTTACCAACAATAAACTTACCCACATCAAACTTACCAACATTGAACTTACCAACATTGAAATTACTAACATTGAACTTACCAACATTGAACTTACCAACATTGAACTTACCAACATCACACCTGGGACCTGTCCATCCCTCAACGCAGCCGATGTTCTTACAATGACCGTTGGCTTTGTCACAGACACGGTTAAGGCAGTGACCACACATACGTCGGCAGTTCTGGCCCCATTGACCGGAGAGACACTCTGTCAGATATTATGATATACATGTAAACCGGGTGGTCTGCCGGGGTCTTTGTGTGTGACAGGGACAAGAATAGCACCACTGCATCACAGAGAACATGTCGTAAGAGGCGACTAACTGTGTGATATGGCATAACACCGGCCATGGTTATGTGGTTTGTTTAGAGCAGCATATATGGTGCCTGACAGGCTGCGGGTCTACTTTGCTCTAGTGTTTGAGTCTATTAAAATGGACTCGCACATCGGTTAAACACCTTCCGTAAGCGCGTGTCCCAACGCAGGGGAGTATTAAGCTGCTCGAGCCTAACCGACTAAGCAGGAAACCCTTTCTTGAATACATCCATCTCATACCAGAGCTGATACCTGCACATGAGCATCTGTCCTTCTTTAAGTACAGGTAGACTAAGAACTAAGAACATGTAAACCAAACACGGAAATAATTCAATACAAGAGAGTTCCACTTTTCAGCGAGTTAGGTTCTTGGTCCTCGCTGTAAAGTGAAAATCGTCTTAAAGTGAAGAATTACTTAACATATTGGCACTATCCTATATTGTGTTAGTAATAGAATTGAACATGGAATAACAGAATATAAATAAGAAACACAACGTTCTTACGATGAAAAAAAAAGCTTGACACTTCATGGAAGAAAATCGCCGAATAGGTCTAATCCCATCATGTGCCGTCTACACAATTGAGTTTGACGGTAATGTCTCTTTTACTGTCTCTGTCCCGTATCAGGTTGGTACACTCAGTCTGATCGTGTGATGCTCACATTTTGATGGTGTCCGTCCATCTGAACGTCTGCCGTCCTCTGGATATCTTACCATCCACTTTTTCCTGCATTATACCTTCAGATGATTGTATTGTCCATTCAAATGTCCAAAATATTTAGTTTTTCTGCTTTTTTGTTTCCTTCAGAAGCATCTTCTCCATCTTATCTTGTTCCAGAACCTCATTATTTTAAAAGAAAAATCATTTCAAGAAACTCGCACAAGCCTTCCGAAGGCAAACATATCAAAGGTTTCAATACTCTTCTCTATTTTCTTTGTCTGAGTCCAGGTTTCTACTTCATGCAATAAAACTGAATGCACACAGCATTAACTAGTTTTTATTGTTAGTTTATGAGATATCTAAATGGACTGAAGTGTGTGCCTCTCACGCTGTTAACTAGTTTTTATTGTTAGTTTATGAGATATCTACATGGACTGAAGTGTGTGCCTCTCACGCTGTTAAATAGTTTTTATTGTTAGTTTATGAGATATCTACATGGACTGAAGTGTGTGCCTCTCACGCTGTTAAATAGTTTTTATTGTTAGTTTATGAGATATCTACATGGACTGAAGTGTGTGTCTCTCACGCTGTTAACTAGTTTTTATTGTTAGTTTATGAGATATCTACATGGACTGAAGTGTGTGCCTCTCACGCTGTTAAATAGTTTTTATTGTTAGTTTATGAGATATCTACATGGACTGAAGTGTGTGTCTCTCACGCTGTTAAATAGTTTTTATTGTTAGTTTATGAGATATCTACATGGACTGAAGTGTGTGTCTCTCACGCTGTTAAATAGTTTTTATTGTTAGTTTATGAGATATCTACATGGACTGAAGTGTGTGTCTCTCACGCTGTTAAATAGTTTTTATTGTTAGTTTGTGAGATATCTACATGGACTGAAGTGTGTGTCTCTCACGCTGTTAACTAGTTTTTATTGTTAGTTTGTGAGATATATACATGGACTGAAGTGTGTGTCTCTCACGCTGTTAACTAGTTTTTATTGTTAGTTTATGATATATCTACATGGACTGAAGTGTGTGTCTCTCACGCTGTTAACTAGTTTTTATTGTTAGTTGATGAGATATCTACATGGACTGAAGTGTGTACCTCTGACGCTGTTAACTAGTTTTTATTGTTAGTTTATGAGATATCTACATGGACTGAAGTGTGTGTCTCTGACACTGTTAAATAGTTTTTATTGTTAGTTTATGAGATATCTACATGGACTGAAGTGTGTGTCTCTCACGCTGTTAACTAGTTTTTATTGTTAGTTTATGAGATATCTACATGGACTGAAGTGTGTGTCTCTCACGCTGTTAACTAGTTTTTATTGTTAGTTTATGAGATATCTACATGGACTGAAGTGTGTATCTCTCACGCTGTTAACTAGTTTTTATTGTTAGTTTATGAGACATCTACATGGACTGAAGTGTGTCTCTCACGCTGTTAACTAGTTTTTATTGTTAGTTTATGAGATATCTACATGGACTGAAGTGTGTGTCTCTCACGCTGTTAACTAGTTTTTATTGTTAGTTTATGAGATATCTACATGGACTGAAGTGTGTGTCTCTCACGCTGTTAACTAGTTTTTATTGTTAGTTTATGAGATATCTACATGGACTGAAGTGTGTGTCTCTCACGCTGTTAACTAGTTTTTATTGTTAGTTTATGAGATATCTACATGGACTGAAGTGTGTGTCTCTCACGCTGTTAACTAGTTTTTATTGTTAGTTTATGAGATATCTACATGGACTGAAGTGTGTGTCTCTCACGCTGTTAACTAGTTTTTATTGTTAGTTTATGAGATATCTACGTGGACTGAAGTGTGTGTCTCTCACGCTGTTAACTAGTTTTTATTGTTAGTTTATGAGATATCTACATGGACTGAAGTGTGTGTCTCTCACGCTGTTAACTAGTTTTTATTGTTAGTTTATGAGATATCTACATGGACTGAAGTGTGTGTCTCTCACGCTGTTAACTAGTTTTTATTGTTAGTTTATGAGATATCTACATGGACTGGTGTGTGTCTCTCACGCTGTTAACTAGTTTTTATTGTTAGTTTATGAGATATCTACATGGACTGAAGTGTGTGTCTCTCACGCTGTTAAATAGTGTTATTGTTAGTTTATGAGATATCTACATGGACTGAAGTGTGTGTCTCTCACGCTGTTAACTAGTTTTTATTGTTAGTTTATGAGATATCTACATGGACTGAAGTGTGTGTCTCTCACGCTGTTAACTAGTTTTTATTGTTAGTTTATGAGATATCTACATGGACTGAAGTGTGTGTCTCTCACGCTGTTAACTAGTTTTTATTGTTAGTTTATGAGATATCTACATGGGCTGAAGTGTGTGTCTCTCACGCTGTTAACTAGTTTTTATTGTTAGTTTATGAGATATCTACTTAGACTGAAGTGTGTGTCTCTCACGCTGTTAAATAGTTTTTATTGTTAGTTTATGAGATATCTACATGGACTGAAGTGTGTGTCTCTCACGCTGTTAACTAGTTTTTATTGTTAGTTTATGAGATATCTACATGGGCTGAAGTGTGTGTCTCTCACGCTGTTAACTAGTTTTTATTGTTAGTTTGTGAGATATATACATGGACTGAAGTGTGTGTCTCTCACGCTGTTAACTAGTTTTTATTGTTAGTTTATGATATATCTACATGGACTGAAGTGTGTGTCTCTCACGCTGTTAACTAGTTTTTATTGTTAGTTTATGAGATATCTACATGGACTGAAGTGTGTGTCTCTCACGCTGTTAACTAGTTTTTATTGTTAGTTTATGAGATATCTACATGGACTGAAGTGTGTGTCTCTCACGCTGTTAACTAGTTTTTATTGTTAGTTTATGAGATATCTACATGGACTGAAGCGTGTGTCTCTCACGCTGTTAACTAGTTTTTATTGTTAGTTTATGAGATATCTCCATGGACTGAAGTGTGTGTCTCTCACGCTGTTAACTAGTTTTTATTGTTAGTTTATGAGATATCTACATGGACTGAAGTGTGTGTCTCTCACTCTGTTAACTAGTTTTTATTGTTAGTTTATGAGATATCTACATGTACTGAAGTGTGTGTCTCTCACGCTGTTAACTAGTTTTTATTGTTAGTTTATGAGATATCTACATGGACTGAAGTGTGTGTCTCTCACGCTGTTAACTAGTTTTTATTGTTAGTTGATGAGATATCTACATGGACTGAAGTGTGTACCTCTGACGCTGTTAACTAGTTTTTATTGTTAGTTTATGAGATATCTACATGGACTGAAGTGTGTGTCTCTCACGCTGTTAACTAGTTTTTATTGTTAGTTTATGAGATATCTACATGGACTGAAGTGTGTGTCTCTCACGCTGTTAACTAGTTTTTATTGTTAGTTTATGAGATATCTACATGGACTGAAGTGAGTGTCTCTCACGCTGTTAACTAGTTTTTATTGTTAGTTTATGAGATATCTACATGGACTGAAGTGTGTGTCTCTGACACTGTTAAATAGTTTTTATTGTTAGTTTATGAGATATCTACATGGACTGAAGTGTGTGTCTCTCACTCTGTTAACTAGTTTTTATTGTTAGTTTATGAGATATCTACATGGACTGAAGTGTGTGTCTCTCACGCTGTTAACTAGTTTTTATTGTTAGTTTATGAGATATCTACATGGACTGAAGTGTGTGTCTCTCACGCTGTTAACTAGTTTTTATTGTTAGTTTATGAGATATCTACGTGGACTGAAGTGTGTGTCTCTCACGCTGTTAACTAGTTTTTATTGTTAGTTTATGAGATATCTACATGGACTGAAGTGTGTGTCTCTCACGCTGTTAACTAGTTTTTATTGTTAGTTTATGAGATATCTACATGGACTGAAGTGTGTGTCTCTCACGCTGTTAACTAGTTTTTATTGTTAGTTTATGAGATATCTACATGGACTGGTGTGTGTCTCTCACGCTGTTAACTAGTTTTTATTGTTAGTTTATGAGATATCTACATGGACTGAAGTGTGTGTCTCTCACGCTGTTAAATAGTGTTATTGTTAGTTTATGAGATATCTACATGGACTGAAGTGTGTGTCTCTCACGCTGTTAACTAGTTTTTATTGTTAGTTTATGAGATATCTACATGGACTGAAGTGTGTGTCTCTCACGCTGTTAACTAGTTTTTATTGTTAGTTTATGAGATATCTACATGGACTGAAGTGTGTGTCTCTCACGCTGTTAACTAGTTTTTATTGTTAGTTTATGAGATATCTACATGGGCTGAAGTGTGTGTCTCTCACGCTGTTAACTAGTTTTTATTGTTAGTTTATGAGATATCTACATGGACTGAAGTGTGTGTCTCTCACGCTGTTAACTAGTTTTTATTGTTAGTTTATGAGATATCTACATGGACTGAAGTGTGTGTCTCTCACGCTGTTAACTAGTTTTTATTGTTAGTTTATGAGATATCTACATGGACTGAAGTGTGTGTCTCTCACGCTGTTAACTAGTTTTTATTGTTAGTTTATGAGATATCTACATGGACTGAAGTGTGTGCCTCTCACGCTGTTAACTAGTTTTTATTGTTAGTTTATGAGATATCTACGTGGACTGAAGTGTGTGTCTCTCACGCTGTTAAATAGTTTTTATTGTTAGTTTATGAGATATCTACATGGACTGAAGTGTGTGTCTCTCACGCTGTTAACTAGTTTTTATTGTTAGTTTATGAGATATCTACATGGACTGAAGTGTGTGTTTCTCACGCTGTTAACTAGTTTTTATTGTTAGTTTATGAGATATCTACATGGACTGAAGTGTGTGTCTCTCACGCTGTTAACTAGTTTTTATTGTTAGTTTATGAGATATCTACATGGGCTGAAGTGTGTGTCTCTCACGCTGTTAAATAGTTTTTATTGTTAGTTTATGAGATATCTACATGGACTGAAGTGTGTGTCTCTCACGCTGTTAAATAGTTTTTATTGTTAGTTTATGAGATATCTACATGGACTGAAGTGTGTGTCTCTCACGCTGTTAAATTGTTTTTATTGTTAGTTTATGAGATATCTACATGGACTGAAGTGTGTGTCTCTCACGCTGTTAACTAGTTTTTATTGTTAGTTTGTGAGATATATACATGGACTGAAGTGTGTGTCTCTCACGCTGTTAACTAGTTTTTATTGTTAGTTTCTGATATATCTACATGGACTGAAGTGTGTGTCTCTCACGCTGTTAACTAGTTTTTATTGTTAGTTTATGAGATATCTACATGGACTGAAGTGTGTGTCTCTCACGCTGTTAACTAGTTTTTATTGTTAGTTTATGAGATATCTACATGGACTGAAGTGTGTGTCTCTCACGCTGTTAACTAGTTTTTATTGTTAGTTTATGAGATATCTCCATGGACTGAAGTGTGTGTCTCTCACGCTGTTAACTAGTTTTTATTGTTAGTTTATGAGATATCTACATGGACTGAAGTGTGTGTCTCTCACTCTGTTAACTAGTTTTTATTGTTAGTTTATGAGATATCTACATGGACTGAAGTGTGTTTCTCTCACGCTGTTAAATAGTTTTTATTGTTAGTTTATGAAATATCTACATGGACTGAAGTGTGTGTTTCTCACGCTGTTAAATAATTTGTATTGTTAGTTTATGAGATATCTACATGGACTGAAGTGTGTGTCTCTCACGCTGTTAACTAGTTTTTATTGTTAGTTTATGAGATATCTACATGGACTGAAGTGTGTGTCTCTCACGCTATTAACTAGTTTTTATTGTTAGTTTATGAGATATCTACATGGACTGAAGTGTGTGTCTCTCACGCTGTTAACTAGTTTTTATTGTTAGTTGATGAGATATCTACATGGACTGAAGTGTGTACCTCTGACGCTGTTAACTAGTTTTTATTGTTAGTTTATGAGATATCTACATGGACTGAAGTGTGTGTCTCTGACACTGTTAAATAGTTTTTATTGTTAGTTTATGAGATATCTACATGGACTGAAGTGTGTGTCTCTCACGCTGTTAACTAGTTTTTATTGTTAGTTTATGAGATATCTACATGGACTGAAGTGAGTGTCTCTCACGCTGTTAACTAGTTTTTATTGTTTGTTTATGAGATATCTACATGGACTGAAGTGTGTGTCTCTCACGCTGTTAACTAGTTTTTATTGTTAGTTGATGAGATATCTACATGGACTGAAGTGTGTGTCTCTCACGCTGTTAACTAGTTTTTATTGTTAGTTTATGAGATATCTACATGGACTGAAGTGTGTGTCTCTCACGCTGTTAACTAGTTTTTATTGTTAGTTTATGAGATATCTACATGGACTGAAGTGTGTGTCTCTCACGCTGTTAACTAGTTTTTATTGTTAGTTTATGAGATATCTACATGGACTGAAGTGTGTGTCTCTCACGCTGTTAACTAGTTTTTATTGTTAGTTGATGAGATATCTACATGGACTGAAGTGTGTGTCTCTCACGCTGTTAACTAGTTTTTATTGTTAGTTTATGAGATATCTACATGGACTGAAGTGTGTGTCTCTCACGCTGTTAACTAGTTTTTATTGTTAGTTTATGAGATATCTACATGGACTGAAGTGTGTGTCTCTCACGCTGTTAACTAGTTTTTATTGTTAGTTTATGAGATATCTACATGGACTGAAGTGTGTGTCTCTCACGCTGTTAACTAGTTTTTATTGTTAGTTTATGAGATATCTACATGGACTGAAGTGTGTGTCTCTCACGCTGTTAACTAGTTTTTATTGTTAGTTTATGAGATATCTACATGGACTGAAGTGTGTGTCTCTCACGCTGTTAACTAGTTTTTATTGTTAGTTTATGAGATATCTACATGGACTGAAGTGTGTGTCTCTCACGCTGTTAACTAGTTTTTATTGTTAGTTTATGAGATATCTACATGGACTGAAGTGTGTTTCTCTCACGCTGTTAACTAGTTTTTATTGTTAGTTTATGAGATATCTACATGGACTGAAGTGTGTGTCTCTCACGCTGATAACTAGTTTTTATTGTTAGTTTATGATATATCTACATGGACTGAAGTGTGTGTCTCTCACGCTGTGAACTAGTTTTTATTGTTAGTTTATGAGATATCTACATGGACTGGTGTGTGTCTCTCACGCTGTTAACTAGTTTTTATTGTTAGTTTATGAGATATCTACATGGACTGAAGTGTGTGTCTCTCACGCTGTTAAATAGTGTTATTGTTAGTTTATGAGATACCTACATGGACTGAAGTGTGTGTCTCTCACGCTGTTAACTAGTTTTTATTGTTAGTTTATGAGATATCTACATGGACTGAAGTGTGTGTCTCTCACGCTGTTAACTAGTTTTTTTGTTAGTTTATGAGATATCTACATGGACTGAAGTGTGTGTCTCTCACGCTGTTAACAAGTTTTTATTATTAGTTTATGAGATATCTACATGGACTGACGTGTGTGTCTCTCACGCTGTTAAATAGTTTTTATTGTTAGTTTATGAGATATCTACATGGACTGAAGTGTGTGTCTCTCACGCTGTTAACTAGTTTTTATTGTTAGTTTATGAGATATCTACATGGACTGAAGTGTGTGTCTCTCACGCTGTTAACTAGTTTTTATTGTTAGTTTATGAGATATCTACATGGACTGAAGTGTGTGTCTCTCACGCTGTTAACTAGTTTTTATTGTTAGTTTATGAGACATCTACATGGACTGAAGTGTGTCTCTCACGCTGTTAACTAGTTTTTATTGTTAGTTTATGAGATATCTACATGGACTGAAGTGTGTGTCTCTCACGCTGTTAACTAGTTTTTATTGTTAGTTTATGAGATATCTACATGGACTGAAGTGTGTGTCTCTCACGCTGTTAACTAGTTTTTATTGTTAGTTTATGAGATATCTACATGGACTGAAGTGTGTGTCTCTCACGCTGTTAACTAGTTTTTATTGTTAGTTTATGAGATATCTACATGGACTGAAGTGTGTGTCTCTCACGCTGTTAACTAGTTTTTATTGTTAGTTTATGAGATATCTCCATGGACTGAAGTGTGTGTCTCTCACGCTGTTAACTAGTTTTTATTGTTAGTTTATGAGATATCTACATGGACTGAAGTGTGTGTCTCTCACTCTGTTAACTAGTTTTTATTGTTAGTTTATGAGATATCTACATGTACTGAAGTGTGTGTCTCTCACGCTGTTAACTAGTTTTTATTGTTAGTTTATGAGATATCTACATGGACTGAAGTGTGTGTCTCTGACGC
This sequence comes from Ariolimax columbianus, assembly GCA_036924085.1. Lineage (NCBI taxonomy): Eukaryota > Metazoa > Mollusca > Gastropoda > Stylommatophora > Arionidae > Ariolimax > Ariolimax columbianus. Next base: position 67,736,736 of record JAVGWX010000010.1, on the reverse strand, counting down.
TGTTAACTAGTTTTTATTGTTAGTTGATGAGATATCTACATGGACTGAAGTGTGTACCTCTGACGCTGTTAACTAGTTTTTATTGTTAGTTTATGAGATATCTACATGGACTGAAGTGTGTGTCTCTCACGCTGTTAACTAGTTTTTATTGTTAGTTTATGAGATATCTACATGGACTGAAGTGTGTGTCTCTCACGCTGTTAACTAGTTTTTATTGTTAGTTTATGAGATATCTACATGGACTGAAGTGAGTGTCTCTCACGCTGTTAACTAGTTTTTATTGTTAGTTTATGAGATATCTACATGGACTGAAGTGTGTGTCTCTGACACTGTTAAATAGTTTTTATTGTTAGTTTATGAGATATCTACATGGACTGAAGTGTGTGTCTCTCACGCTGTTAACTAGTTTTTATTGTTAGTTTATGAGATATCTACATGGACTGAAGTGTGTGTCTCTCACGCTGTTAACTAGTTTTTATTGTTAGTTTATGAGATATCTACATGGACTGAAGTGTGTGTCTCTCACGCTGTTAACTAGTTTTTATTGTTAGTTTATGAGATATCTACATGGACTGAAGTGTGTGTCTCTCACGCTGTTAACTAGTTTTTATTGTTAGTTTATGAGATATCTACATGGACTGAAGTGTGTGTCTCTCACGCTGTTAACTAGTTTTTATTGTTAGTTTATGAGATATCTACATGGACTGAAGTGTGTGTCTCTCACGCTGTTAACTGGTTTTTATTGTTAGTTTATGAGATATCTACATGGACTGAAGTGTGTGTCTCTCACGCTGTTAACTAGTTTTTATTGTTAGTTTATGAGATATCTACATGGACTGAAGTGTGTGTCTCTCACGCTGTTAACTAGTTTTTATTGTTAGTTTATGAGATATCTACATGGACTGAAGTGTGTGCCTCTCACGCTGTTAACTAATTTTTATTGTTAGTTTATGAGATATCTACGTGGACTGAAGTGTGTGTCTCTCACGCTGTTAAATAGTTTTTATTGTTAGTTTATGAGATATCTACATGGACTGAAGTGTGTGTCTCTCACGCTGTTAACTAGTTTTTATTGTTAGTTTATGAGATATCTACATGGACTGAAGTGTGTGTCTCTCACGCTGTTAACTAGTTTTTATTGTTAGTTTATGAGATATCTACATGGACTGAAGTGTGTGTCTCTCACGCTGTTAACTAGTTTTTATGTTAGTTTGTGAGATATATACATGGACTGAAGTGTGTGTCTCTCACGCTGTTAACTAGTTTTTATTGTTAGTTTATGAGATATCTACATGGACTGAAGTGTGTGTCTCTCACGCTGTTAACTAGTTTTTATTGTTAGTTTATGAGATATCTACATGGACTGAAGTGTGTGTCTCTCACGCTGTTAACTAGTTTTTATTGTTAGTTTATGAGATATCTACATGGACTGAAGTGTGTGTCTCTCACGCTGTTAACTAGTTTTTATTGTTAGTTTATGAGATATCTACATGGGCTGAAGTGTGTGTCTCTCACGCTGTTAAATAGTTTTTATTGTTAGTTTATGAGATATCTACATGGACTGAAGTGTGTGTCTCTCACGCTGTTAAATAGTTTTTATTGTTAGTTTATGAGATATCTACATGGACTGAAGTGTGTGTCTCTCACGCTGTTAAATGGTTTTTATTGTTAGTTTATGAGATATCTACATGGACTGAAGTGTGTGTCTCTCACGCTGTTAACTAGTTTTTATTGTTAGTTTGTGAGATATATACATGGACTGAAGTGTGTGTCTCTCACGCTGTTAACTAGTTTTTATTGTTAGTTTATGATATATCTACATGGACTGAAGTGTGTGTCTCTCACGCTGTTAACTAGTTTTTATTGTTAGTTTATGAGATATCTCCATGGACTGAAGTGTGTGTCTCTCACGCTGTTAACTAGTTTTTATTGTTAGTTTATGAGATATCTACATGGACTGAAGTGTGTGTCTCTCACTCTGTTAACTAGTTTTTATTGTCAGTTTATGAGATATCTACATGGACTGAAGTGTGTTTCTCTCACGCTGTTAAATAGTTTTTATTGTTAGTTTATGAGATATCTACATGGACTGAAGTGTGTGTCTCTCACGCTGTTAACTAGTTTTTATTGTTAGTTTATGAGATATCTACATGGACTGAAGTGTGTGTCTCTCACGCTGTTAACTAGTTTTTATTGTTAGTGAATGAGATATCTACATGGACTGAAGTGTGTGTCTCTCACGCTGTTAACTAGTTTTTATTGTTAGTTTATGAGATATCTACATGGACTGAAGTGTGTGTCTCTCACGCTGTTAACTAGTTTTTATTGTTAGTTTATGAGATATCTACATGGACTGAAGTGTGTGTCTCTCACGCTGTTAACTAGTTTTTATTGTTAGTTTATGAGATATCTACATGGACTGAAGTGTGTGTCTCTCACGCTGTTAACTAGTTTTTATTGTTAGTTTATGAGATATCTACATGGACTGAAGTGTGTGTCTCTCACGCTGTTAACTGGTTTTTATTGTTAGTTTATGAGATATCTACATGGACTGAAGTGTGTGTCTCTCACGCTGTTAACTAGTTTTTATTGTTAGTTTATGAGATATCTACATGGACTGAAGTGTGTGTCTCTCACGCTGTTAACTAGTTTTTATTGTTAGTTTATGAGATATCTACATGGACTGAAGTGTGTGCCTCTCACGCTGTTAACTAATTTTTATTGTTAGTTTATGAGATATCTACGTGGACTGAAGTGTGTGTCTCTCACGCTGTTAAATAGTTTTTATTGTTAGTTTATGAGATATCTACATGGACTGAAGTGTGTGTCTCTCACGCTGTTAACTAGTTTTTATTGTTAGTTTATGAGATATCTACATGGACTGAAGTGTGTGTCTCTCACGCTGTTAACTAGTTTTTATTGTTAGTTTATGAGATATCTACATGGACTGAAGTGTGTGTCTCTCACGCTGTTAACTAGTTTTTATGTTAGTTTGTGAGATATATACATGGACTGAAGTGTGTGTCTCTCACGCTGTTAACTAGTTTTTATTGTTAGTTTATGAGATATCTACATGGACTGAAGTGTGTGTCTCTCACGCTGTTAACTAGTTTTTATTGTTAGTTTATGAGATATCTACATGGACTGAAGTGTGTGTCTCTCACGCTGTTAACTAGTTTTTATTGTTAGTTTATGAGATATCTACATGGACTGAAGTGTGTGTCTCTCACGCTGTTAACTAGTTTTTATTGTTAGTTTATGAGATATCTACATGGGCTGAAGTGTGTGTCTCTCACGCTGTTAAATAGTTTTTATTGTTAGTTTATGAGATATCTACATGGACTGAAGTGTGTGTCTCTCACGCTGTTAAATAGTTTTTATTGTTAGTTTATGAGATATCTACATGGACTGAAGTGTGTGTCTCTCACGCTGTTAAATGGTTTTTATTGTTAGTTTATGAGATATCTACATGGACTGAAGTGTGTGTCTCTCACGCTGTTAACTAGTTTTTATTGTTAGTTTGTGAGATATATACATGGACTGAAGTGTGTGTCTCTCACGCTGTTAACTAGTTTTTATTGTTAGTTTATGATATATCTACATGGACTGAAGTGTGTGTCTCTCACGCTGTTAACTAGTTTTTATTGTTAGTTTATGAGATATCTCCATGGACTGAAGTGTGTGTCTCTCACGCTGTTAACTAGTTTTTATTGTTAGTTTATGAGATATCTACATGGACTGAAGTGTGTGTCTCTCACTCTGTTAACTAGTTTTTATTGTCAGTTTATGAGATATCTACATGGACTGAAGTGTGTTTCTCTCACGCTGTTAAATAGTTTTTATTGTTAGTTTATGAGATATCTACATGGACTGAAGTGTGTGTCTCTCACGCTGTTAACTAGTTTTTATTGTTAGTTTATGAGATATCTCCATGGACTGAAGTGTGTGTCTCTCACGCTGTTAACTAGTTTTTATTGTTAGTGAATGAGATATCTACATGGACTGAAGTGTGTGTCTCTCACGCTGTTAACTAGTTTTTATTGTTAGTTTATGAGATATCTACATGGACTGAAGTGTGTGTCTCTCACGCTGTTAACTAGTTTTTATTGTTAGTTTATGAGATATCTACATGGACTGAAGTGTGTGTCTCTCACGCTGTTAACTAGTTTTTATTGTTAGTTTATGAGATATCTACATGGACTGAAGTGTGTGTCTCTCACGCTGTTAACTAGTTTTTATTGTTAGTTTATGAGATATCTACATGGACTGAAGTGTGTGTCTCTCACGCTGATAACTAGTTTTTATTGTTAGTTTATGATATATCTACATGGACTGAAGTGTGTGTCTCTCACGCTGTTAACTAGTTTTTATTGTTAGTTTATGAGATATCTACATGGACTGGTGTGTGTCTCTCACGCTGTTAACTAGTTTTTATTGTTAGTTTATGAGATATCTACATGGACTGAAGTGTGTGTCTCTCACGCTGTTAAATAGTGTTATTGTTAGTTTATGAGATACCTACATGGACTGAAGTGTGTGTCTCTCACGCTGTTAACTAGTTTTTTTGTTAGTTTATGAGATATCTACATGGACTGAAGTGTGTGTCTCTCACGCTGTTAACAAGTTTTTATTATTAGTTTATGAGATATCTACATGGACTGAAGTGTGTGTCTCTCACGCTGTTAAATAGTTTTTATTGTTAGTTTATGAGATATCTACATGGACTGAAGTGTGTGTCTCTCACGCTGTTAACTAGTTTTTATTGTTAGTTTATGAGATATCTACATGGACTGAAGTGTGTGTCTCTCACGCTGTTAACTAGTTTTTATTGTTAGTTTATGAGATATCTACATGGACTGAAGTGTGTGTCTCTCACGCTGTTAACTAGTTTTTATTGTTAGTTTATGAGACATCTACATGGACTGAAGTGTGTCTCTCACGCTGTTAACTAGTTTTTATTGTTAGTTTATGAGATATCTACATGGACTGAAGTGTGTGTCTCTCACGCTGTTAACTAGTTTTTATTGTTAGTTTATGAGATATCTACATGGACTGAAGTGTGTGTCTCTCACGCTGTTAACTAGTTTTTATTGTTAGTTTATGAGATATCTACATGGACTGAAGTGTGTGTCTCTCACGCTGTTAACTAGTTTTTATTGTTAGTTTATGAGATATCTACATGGACTGAAGTGTGTGTCTCTCACGCTGTTAACTAGTTTTTATTGTTAGTTTATGAGATATCTACATGGACTGAAGTGTGTGTCTCTCACGCTGTTAACTAGTTTTTATTGTTAGTTTATGAGATATCTACATGGACTGAAGTGTGTGTCTCTCACGCTGTTAACTAGTTTTTATTGTTAGTTTATGAGATATCTACATGGACTGAAGTGTGTGTCTCTCACGCTGTTAACTGGTTTTTATTGTTAGTTTATGAGATATCTACATGGACTGAAGTGTGTGTCTCTCACGCTGTTAACTAGTTTTTATTGTTAGTTTATGAGATATCTACATGGACTGAAGTGTGTGTCTCTCACGCTGTTAACTAGTTTTTATTGTTAGTTTATGAGATATCTACATGGACTGAAGTGTGTGCCTCTCACGCTGTTAACTAATTTTTATTGTTAGTTTATGAGATATCTACGTGGACTGAAGTGTGTGTCTCTCACGCTGTTAAATAGTTTTTATTGTTAGTTTATGAGATATCTACATGGACTGAAGTGTGTGTCTCTCACGCTGTTAACTAGTTTTTATTGTTAGTTTATGAGATATCTACATGGACTGAAGTGTGTGTCTCTCACGCTGTTAACTAGTTTTTATTGTTAGTTTATGAGATATCTACATGGGCTGAAGTGTGTGTCTCTCACGCTGTTAACTAGTTTTTATTGTTAGTTTATGAGATATCTACTTAGACTGAAGAGTGTGTCTCTCACGCTGTTAACTAGTTTTTATTGTTAGTTTATGAGATATCTACATGGACTGAAGTGTGTGTCTCTCACGCTGTTAACTAGTTTTTATTGTTAGTTTATGATATATCTACATGGACTGAAGTGTGTGTCTCTCACGCTGTTAACTAGTTTTTATTGTTAGTTTATGAGATATCTCCATGGACTGAAGTGTGTGTCTCTCACGCTGTTAACTAGTTTTTATTGTTAGTTTATGAGATATCTACATGGACTGAAGTGTGTGTCTCTCACTCTGTTAACTAGTTTTTATTGTCAGTTTATGAGATATCTACATGGACTGAAGTGTGTTTCTCTCACGCTGTTAAATAGTTTTTATTGTTAGTTTATGAGATATCTACATGGACTGAAGTGTGTGTCTCTCACGCTGTTAACTAGTTTTTATTGTTAGTTTATGAGATATCTCCATGGACTGAAGTGTGTGTCTCTCACGCTGTTAACTAGTTTTTATTGTTAGTGAATGAGATATCTACATGGACTGAAGTGTGTGTCTCTCACGCTGTTAACTAGTTTTTATTGTTAGTTTATGAGATATCTACATGGACTGAAGTGTGTGTCTCTCACGCTGTTAACTAGTTTTTATTGTTAGTTTATGAGATATCTACATGGACTGAAGTGTGTGTCTCTCACGCTGTTAACTAGTTTTTATTGTTAGTTTATGAGATATCTACATGGACTGAAGTGTGTGTCTCTCACGCTGTTAACTAGTTTTTATTGTTAGTTTATGAGATATCTACATGGACTGAAGTGTGTGTCTCTCACGCTGATAACTAGTTTTTATTGTTAGTTTATGATATATCTACATGGACTGAAGTGTGTGTCTCTCACGCTGTTAACTAGTTTTTATTGTTAGTTTATGAGATATCTACATGGACTGGTGTGTGTCTCTCACGCTGTTAACTAGTTTTTATTGTTAGTTTATGAGATATCTACATGGACTGAAGTGTGTGTCTCTCACGCTGTTAAATAGTGTTATTGTTAGTTTATGAGATACCTACATGGACTGAAGTGTGTGTCTCTCACGCTGTTAACTAGTTTTTTTGTTAGTTTATGAGATATCTACATGGACTGAAGTGTGTGTCTCTCACGCTGTTAACAAGTTTTTATTATTAGTTTATGAGATATCTACATGGACTGAAGTGTGTGTCTCTCACGCTGTTAAATAGTTTTTATTGTTAGTTTATGAGATATCTACATGGACTGAAGTGTGTGTCTCTCACGCTGTTAACTAGTTTTTATTGTTAGTTTATGAGATATCTACATGGACTGAAGTGTGTGTCTCTCACGCTGTTAACTAGTTTTTATTGTTAGTTTATGAGATATCTACATGGACTGAAGTGTGTGTCTCTCACGCTGTTAACTAGTTTTTATTGTTAGTTTATGAGACATCTACATGGACTGAAGTGTGTCTCTCACGCTGTTAACTAGTTTTTATTGTTAGTTTATGAGATATCTACATGGACTGAAGTGTGTGTCTCTCACGCTGTTAACTAGTTTTTATTGTTAGTTTATGAGATATCTACATGGACTGAAGTGTGTGTCTCTCACGCTGTTAACTAGTTTTTATTGTTAGTTTATGAGATATCTACATGGACTGAAGTGTGTGTCTCTCACGCTGTTAACTAGTTTTTATTGTTAGTTTATGAGATATCTACATGGACTGAAGTGTGTGTCTCTCACGCTGTTAACTAGTTTTTATTGTTAGTTTATGAGATATCTACATGGACTGAAGTGTGTGTCTCTCACGCTGTTAACTAGTTTTTATTGTTAGTTTATGAGATATCTACGTGGACTGAAGTGTGTGTCTCTCACGCTGTTAACTAGTTTTTATTGTTAGTTTATGAGATATCTACATGGACTGAAGTGTGTGTCTCTCACGCTGTTAAATAGTTTTTATTGTTAGTTTATGATATATCTACATGGACTGAAGTGTGTGTCTCTCACGCTGTTAACTAGTTTTTATTGTTAGTTTATGAGATATCTACATGGACTGGTGTGTGTCTCTCACGCTGTTAACTAGTTTTTATTGTTAGTTTATGAGATATCTACATGGACTGAAGTGTGTGTCTCTCACGCTGTTAAATAGTGTTATTGTTAGTTTATGAGATATCTACATGGACTGAAGTGTGTGTCTCTCACGCTGTTAACTAGTTTTTATTGTTAGTTTATGAGATATCTACATGGACTGAAGTGTGTGTCTCTCACGCTGTTAACTAGTTTTTATTGTTAGTTTATGAGATATCTACATGGACTGAAGTGTGTGTCTCTCACGCTGTTAACTAGTTTTTATTGTTAGTTTATGAGATATCTACATGGGCTGAAGTGTGTGTCTCTCACGCTGTTAACTAGTTTTTATTGTTAGTTTATGAGATATCTACTTAGACTGAAGAGTGTGTCTCTCACGCTGTTAACTAGTTTTTATTGTTAGTTTATGAGATATCTACATGGACTGAAGTGTGTGTCTCTCACGCTGTTAACTAGTTTTTATTGTTAGTTTATGAGATATCTACATGGACTGAAGTGTGTGTCTCTCACGCTGTTAACTAGTTTTTATTGTTAGTTTATGAGATATCTACATGGACTGAAGTGTGTGTCTCTCACGCTGTTAACTGGTTTTTATTGTTAGTTTATGAGATATCTACATGGACTGAAGTGTGTGTCTCTCACGCTGTTAACTAGTTTTTATTGTTAGTTTATGAGATATCTACATGGACTGAAGTGTGTGTCTCTCACGCTGTTAACTAGTTTTTATTGTTAGTTTATGAGATATCTACATGGACTGAAGTGTGTGCCTCTCACGCTGTTAACTAATTTTTATTGTTAGTTTATGAGATATCTACGTGGACTGAAGTGTGTGTCTCTCACGCTGTTAAATAGTTTTTATTGTTAGTTTATGAGATATCTACATGGACTGAAGTGTGTGTCTCTCACGCTGTTAACTAGTTTTTATTGTTAGTTTATGAGATATCTACATGGACTGAAGTGTGTGTCTCTCACGCTGTTAACTAGTTTTTATTGTTAGTTTATGAGATATCTACATGGACTGAAGTGTGTGTCTCTCACGCTGTTAACTAGTTTTTATGTTAGTTTGTGAGATATATACATGGACTGAAGTGTGTGTCTCTCACGCTGTTAACTAGTTTTTATTGTTAGTTTATGAGATATCTACATGGACTGAAGTGTGTGTCTCTCACGCTGTTAACTAGTTTTTATTGTTAGTTTATGAGATATCTACATGGACTGAAGTGTGTGTCTCTCACGCTGTTAACTAGTTTTTATTGTTAGTTTATGAGATATCTACATGGACTGAAGTGTGTGTCTCTCACGCTGTTAACTAGTTTTTATTGTTAGTTTATGAGATATCTACATGGGCTGAAGTGTGTGTCTCTCACGCTGTTAAATAGTTTTTATTGTTAGTTTATGAGATATCTACATGGACTGAAGTGTGTGTCTCTCACGCTGTTAAATAGTTTTTATTGTTAGTTTATGAGATATCTACATGGACTGAAGTGTGTGTCTCTCACGCTGTTAAATGGTTTTTATTGTTAGTTTATGAGATATCTACATGGACTGAAGTGTGTGTCTCTCACGCTGTTAACTAGTTTTTATTGTTAGTTTGTGAGATATATACATGGACTGAAGTGTGTGTCTCTCACGCTGTTAACTAGTTTTTATTGTTAGTTTATGATATATCTACATGGACTGAAGTGTGTGTCTCTCACGCTGTTAACTAGTTTTTATTGTTAGTTTATGAGATATCTCCATGGACTGAAGTGTGTGTCTCTCACGCTGTTAACTAGTTTTTATTGTTAGTTTATGAGATATCTACATGGACTGAAGTGTGTGTCTCTCACTCTGTTAACTAGTTTTTATTGTCAGTTTATGAGATATCTACATGGACTGAAGTGTGTTTCTCTCACGCTGTTAAATAGTTTTTATTGTTAGTTTATGAGATATCTACATGGACTGAAGTGTGTGTCTCTCACGCTGTTAACTAGTTTTTATTGTTAGTTTATGAGATATCTACATGGACTGAAGTGTGTGTCTCTCACGCTGTTAACTAGTTTTTATTGTTAGTGAATGAGATATCTACATGGACTGAAGTGTGTGTCTCTCACGCTGTTAACTAGTTTTTATTGTTAGTTTATGAGATATCTACATGGACTGAAGTGTGTGTCTCTCACGCTGTTAACTAGTTTTTATTGTTAGTTTATGAGATATCTACATGGACTGAAGTGTGTGTCTCTCACGCTGTTAACTAGTTTTTATTGTTAGTTTATGAGATATCTACATGGACTGAAGTGTGTGTCTCTCACGCTGTTAACTAGTTTTTATTGTTAGTTTATGAGATATCTACATGGACTGAAGTGTGTGTCTCTCACGCTGATAACTAGTTTTTATTGTTAGTTTATGATATATCTACATGGACTGAAGTGTGTGTCTCTCACGCTGTTAACTAGTTTTTATTGTTAGTTTATGAGATATCTACATGGACTGGTGTGTGTCTCTCACGCTGTTAACTAGTTTTTATTGTTAGTTTATGAGATATCTACATGGACTGAAGTGTGTGTCTCTCACGCTGTTAACTAGTTTTTATTGTTAGTTTATGAGATACCTACATGGACTGAAGTGTGTGTCTCTCACGCTGTTAACTAGTTTTTTTGTTAGTTTATGAGATATCTACATGGACTGAAGTGTGTGTCTCTCACGCTGTTAACAAGTTTTTATTATTAGTTTATGAGATATCTACATGGACTGAAGTGTGTGTCTCTCACGCTGTTAAATAGTTTTTATTGTTAGTTTATGAGATATCTACATGGACTGAAGTGTGTGTCTCTCACGCTGTTAACTAGTTTTTATTGTTAGTTTATGAGATATCTACATGGACTGAAGTGTGTGTCTCTCACGCTGTTAACTAGTTTTTATTGTTAGTTTATGAGATATCTACATGGACTGAAGTGTGTGTCTCTCACGCTGTTAACTAGTTTTTATTGTTAGTTTATGAGACATCTACATGGACTGAAGTGTGTCTCTCACGCTGTTAACTAGTTTTTATTGTTAGTTTATGAGATATCTACATGGACTGAAGTGTGTGTCTCTCACGCTGTTAACTAGTTTTTATTGTTAGTTTATGAGATATCTACATGGACTGAAGTGTGTGTCTCTCACGCTGTTAACTAGTTTTTATTGTTAGTTTATGAGATATCTACATGGACTGAAGTGTGTGTCTCTCACGCTGTTAACTAGTTTTTATGTTAGTTTGTGAGATATATACATGGACTGAAGTGTGTGTCTCTCACGCTGTTAACTAGTTTTTATTGTTAGTTTATGAGATATCTACATGGACTGAAGTGTGTGTCTCTCACGCTGTTAACTAGTTTTTATTGTTAGTTTATGAGATATCTACATGGACTGAAGTGTGTGTCTCTCACGCTGTTAACTAGTTTTTATTGTTAGTTTATGAGATATCTACATGGACTGAAGTGTGTGTCTCTCACGCTGTTAACTAGTTTTTATTGTTAGTTTATGAGATATCTACATGGGCTGAAGTGTGTGTCTCTCACGCTGTTAAATAGTTTTTATTGTTAGTTTATGAGATATCTACATGGACTGAAGTGTGTGTCTCTCACGCTGTTAAATAGTTTTTATTGTTAGTTTATGAGATATCTACATGGACTGAAGTGTGTGTCTCTCACGCTGTTAAATGGTTTTTATTGTTAGTTTATGAGATATCTACATGGACTGAAGTGTGTGTCTCTCACGCTGTTAACTAGTTTTTATTGTTAGTTTGTGAGATATATACATGGACTGAAGTGTGTGTCTCTCACGCTGTTAACTAGTTTTTATTGTTAGTTTATGATATATCTACATGGACTGAAGTGTGTGTCTCTCACGCTGTTAACTAGTTTTTATTGTTAGTTTATGAGATATCTCCATGGACTGAAGTGTGTGTCTCTCACGCTGTTAACTAGTTTTTATTGTTAGTTTATGAGATATCTACATGGACTGAAGTGTGTGTCTCTCACTCTGTTAACTAGTTTTTATTGTCAGTTTATGAGATATCTACATGGACTGAAGTGTGTTTCTCTCACGCTGTTAAATAGTTTTTATTGTTAGTTTATGAGATATCTACATGGACTGAAGTGTGTGTCTCTCACGCTGTTAACTAGTTTTTATTGTTAGTTTATGAGATATCTACATGGACTGAAGTGTGTGTCTCTCACGCTGTTAACTAGTTTTTATTGTTAGTGAATGAGATATCTACATGGACTGAAGTGTGTGTCTCTCACGCTGTTAACTAGTTTTTATTGTTAGTTTATGAGATATCTACATGGACTGAAGTGTGTGTCTCTCACGCTGTTAACTAGTTTTTATTGTTAGTTTATGAGATATCTACATGGACTGAAGTGTGTGTCTCTCACGCTGTTAACTAGTTTTTATTGTTAGTTTATGAGATATCTACATGGACTGAAGTGTGTGTCTCTCACGCTGTTAACTAGTTTTTATTGTTAGTTTATGAGATATCTACATGGACTGAAGTGTGTGTCTCTCACGCTGATAACTAGTTTTTATTGTTAGTTTATGATATATCTACATGGACTGAAGTGTGTGTCTCTCACGCTGTTAACTAGTTTTTATTGTTAGTTTATGAGATATCTACATGGACTGGTGTGTGTCTCTCACGCTGTTAACTAGTTTTTATTGTTAGTTTATGAGATATCTACATGGACTGAAGTGTGTGTCTCTCACGCTGTTAAATAGTGTTATTGTTAGTTTATGAGATACCTACATGGACTGAAGTGTGTGTCTCTCACGCTGTTAACTAGTTTTTTTGTTAGTTTATGAGATATCTACATGGACTGAAGTGTGTGTCTCTCACGCTGTTAACAAGTTTTTATTATTAGTTTATGAGATATCTACATGGACTGAAGTGTGTGTCTCTCACGCTGTTAAATAGTTTTTATTGTTAGTTTATGAGATATCTACATGGACTGAAGTGTGTGTCTCTCACGCTGTTAACTAGTTTTTATTGTTAGTTTATGAGATATCTACATGGACTGAAGTGTGTGTCTCTCACGCTGTTAACTAGTTTTTATTGTTAGTTTATGAGATATCTACATGGACTGAAGTGTGTGTCTCTCACGCTGTTAACTAGTTTTTATTGTTAGTTTATGAGACATCTACATGGACTGAAGTGTGTCTCTCACGCTGTTAACTAGTTTTTATTGTTAGTTTATGAGATATCTACATGGACTGAAGTGTGTGTCTCTCACGCTGTTAACTAGTTTTTATTGTTAGTTTATGAGATATCTACATGGACTGAAGTGTGTGTCTCTCACGCTGTTAACTAGTTTTTATTGTTAGTTTATGAGATATCTACATGGACTGAAGTGTGTGTCTCTCACGCTGTTAACTAGTTTTTATTGTTAGTTTATGAGATATCTACATGGACTGAAGTGTGTGTCTCTCACGCTGTTAACTAGTTTTTATTGTTAGTTTATGAGATATCTACATGGACTGAAGTGTGTGTCTCTCACGCTGTTAACTAGTTTTTATTGTTAGTTTATGAGATATCTACGTGGACTGAAGTGTGTGTCTCTCACGCTGTTAACTAGTTTTTATTGTTAGTTTATGAGATATCTACATGGACTGAAGTGTGTGTCTCTCACGCTGTTAAATAGTTTTTATTGTTAGTTTATGATATATCTACATGGACTGAAGTGTGTGTCTCTCACGCTGTTAACTAGTTTTTATTGTTAGTTTATGAGATATCTACATGGACTGGTGTGTGTCTCTCACGCTGTTAACTAGTTTTTATTGTTAGTTTATGAGATATCTACATGGACTGAAGTGTGTGTCTCTCACGCTGTTAAATAGTGTTATTGTTAGTTTATGAGATATCTACATGGACTGAAGTGTGTGTCTCTCACGCTGTTAACTAGTTTTTATTGTTAGTTTATGAGATATCTACATGGACTGAAGTGTGTGTCTCTCACGCTGTTAACTAGTTTTTATTGTTAGTTTATGAGATATCTACATGGACTGAAGTGTGTGTCTCTCACGCTGTTAACTAGTTTTTATTGTTAGTTTATGAGATATCTACATGGACTGAAGTGTGTGTCTCTCACGCTGTTAACTAGTTTTTATTGTTAGTTTATGAGATATCTACATGGACTGAAGTGTGTGTCTCTCACGCTGTTAAATAGTTTTTTCCCCATTGCAATTCTCTTAATGTTCTCCATTTCGCATGTGCCATTCTCCGTTATTAGTTGGCCAATGCATAAATAGCTTGACTTTTGTTCCAGACTTTCTCCATTTCGCATGTGCCATTCTCCGTTATTAGTTGGCCAATGCATAAATAGCTTGACTTTTGTTCCAGACTTTCTTCATTTCGCATGTGCCATTCTCCGTTATTAGTTGGCCAATGCATAAATAGCTTGACTTTTGTTCCAGACTTTCTTCATTTCGCATGTGCCATTCTCCGTTATTAGTTGGCCAATGCATAAATAGATTGACTTTTGTGCCAGACTTTCTCCATTTCGCATGTGCCATTCTCCGTTATTAGTTGGCCAATGCATAAATAGCTTGACTTTTGTTCCAGACTTTCTTCATTTCGCATGTGCCATTCTCCGTTATTAGTTGGCCAATGCATAAATAGCTTGACTTTTGTTCCAGACTTTCTTCATTTCGCATGTGCCATTCTCCGTTATTAGTTGGCCAATGCATAAATAGCTTGACTTTTGTTCCAGACTTTCTCCATTTCGCATGTGCCATTCTCCGTTATTAGTTGGCCAATGCATAAATAGCTTGACTTTTGTTCCAGACTTTCTTCATTTCGCATGTGCCATTCTCCGTTATTAGTTGGCCAATGCATAAATAGCTTGACTTTTGTTCCAGACTTTCTTCATTTCGCATGTGCCATTCTCCGTTATTAGTTGGCCAATGCATAAATAGATTGACTTTTGTGCCAGACTTTCTCCATTTCGCATGTGCCATTCAACGTTATTAGTTGGCCAATGCATAAATAGCTTGACTTTTGTTCCAGACTTTCTCCATTTCGCATGTGCCATTCAACGTTATTAGTTGGCCAATGCATAAACAGCTTGACTTTTGTTCCAGACTTTCTTCATTTCGTATGTGCCATTCTCCGTTATTAGTTGGCCAATGCATAAATAGCTTGACTTTTGTTCCAGACTTTCTTCATTTCGCATGTGCCATTCTCCGTTATTAGTTGGCCAATGCATAAATAGCTTGACTTTTGTTCCAGACTTTCTTCATTTCGCATGTGCCATTCAACGTTATTAGTTGGCCAATGCATAAATAGCTTGACTTTTGTTCCAGACTTTCTCCATTTCGCATGTGCCATTTAACGTTATTAGTTGGCCAATGCATAAATAGCTTGACTTTTGTTCCAGACTTTCTCTATTTCGCATATGCCATTCAACGTTATTAGTTGGCAAATGCATAAATAGCTTGACTTTTGTTCCAGACTTTCTTCATTTCGCATGTGCCATTCTCCATTATTAGTTGGCCAATGCATAAATAGCTTGACTTTTGTTCCAGACTTTCTTCATATCGCATGTGCCATTCTCCGTTATTAGTTGGCCAATGAATAAATAGCTTGACTTTTGTTCCAGACTTTCTTCATTTCGCATGTGCCATTCAACGTTATTAGTTGGCCAATGCATAAATAGCTTGACTTTTGTTCCAGACTTTCTCCATTTCGCCTGTGCCATTCAACGTTATTAGTTGGCCAATGCATAAATAGCTTGACTTTTGTTCCAGACATTCTCCATTTCGCATGTGCCATTCAACGTTATTAGTTGGCCAATGCATAAATAGCTTGACTTTTGTTCCAGACTTTCTTCATTTCGCATGTGCCAATCTCCGTTATTAGTTGGCCAATGCATAAAGAGCTTGACTTTTGTTCCAGACTTTCTTCATTTCGCATGTGCCATTCTCCGTTATTAGTTGGCCAATGCATAAATAGCTTGACTTTTGTTCCAGACTTTCTCCATTTGGCATGTGCCATTCTCCGTTATTAGTTGGCCAATGCATAAATAGCTTGACTTTTGTTCCAGACTTTCTCCATTTCGCATGTGCCATTCAACGTTATTAGTTGGCCAATGCATAAATAGCTTGACTTTTGTTCCAGACTTTCTTCATTTCGCATGTGCCATTCTCCGTTATTAGTTGGCCAATGCATTAATAGCTTGACTTTTGTTCCAGACTTTCTCCATTTCGCATGTGCCATTCTCCGTTATTAGTTGGCCAATGCATAAATAGCTTGACTTTTGTTCCAGACTTTCTCCATTTCGCATGTGCCATTCAACGTTATTAGTTGGCCAATGCATAAATAGCTTGACTTTTGTTCCAGACTTTCTTCATTTCGCATGTGCCATTCTCCGTTATTAGTTGGCCAATGCATAAATAGCTTGATTTTTGTTCCAGACTTTCTCCATTTCGCATGTGCCATTCTCCGTTATTAGTTGGCCAATGCATAAATAGCTTGACTTTTGTTCCAGACTTTCTCCATTTCGCATGTGCCATTCTCCGTTATTAGTTGGCCAATGCATAAATGGCTTGACTTTTGTTCCAGACTTTCTTCATTTCGCATGTGCCATTCTCCGTTATTAGTTGGCCAATGCATAAATAGCTTGACTTTTGTTCCAGACTTTCTTCATTTCGCATGTGCCATTCTCCGTTATTAGTTGGCCAATGCATAAAGAGCTTGACTTTTGTTCCAGACTTTCTTCATTTCGCATGTGCCATTCTCCGTTATTAGTTGGCCAATGCATAAATAGCTTGACTTTTGTTCCAGACTTTCTTCATTTCGCATGTGCCATTCTCCGTTATTAGTTGGCCAATGCATAAAGAGCTTGACTTTTGTTCCAGACTTTCTCCATTTGGCATGTGCCATTCTCCGTTATTAGTTGGCCAATGCATAAATAGCTTGACTTTTGTTCCAGACTTTCTCCATTTCGCATGTGCCATTCAACGTTATTAGTTGGCCAATGCATAAATAGCTTGACTTTTGTTCCAGACTTTCTTCATTTCGCATGTGCCATTCTCCGTTATTAGTTGGCCAATGCATTAATAGCTTGACTTTTGTTCCAGACTTTCTCCATTTCGCATGTGCCATTCTCCGTTATTAGTTGGCCAATGCATAAATAGCTTGACTTTTGTTCCAGACTTTCTCCATTTCGCATGTGCCATTCAACGTTATTAGTTGGCCAATGCATAAATAGCTTGACTTTTGTTCCAGACTTTCTTCATTTCGCATGTGCCATTCTCCGTTATTAGTTGGCCAATGCATAAATAGCTTGATTTTTGTTCCAGACTTTCTCCATTTCGCATGTGCCATTCTCCGTTATTAGTTGGCCAATGCATAAATAGCTTGACTTTTGTTCCAGACTTTCTCCATTTCGCATGTGCCATTCTCCGTTATTAGTTGGCCAATGCATAAATGGCTTGACTTTTGTTCCAGACTTTCTTCATTTCGCATGTGCCATTCTCCGTTATTAGTTGGCCAATGCATAAATAGCTTGACTTTTGTTCCAGACTTTCTTCATTTCGCATGTGCCATTCTCCGTTATTAGTTGGCTAATGCATAAAGAGCTTGACTTTTGTTCCAGACTTTCTTCATTTCGCATGTGCCATTCTCCGTTATTAGTTGGCCAATGCATAAATAGATTGACTTTTGTGCCAGACTTTCTCCATTTCGCATGTGCCATTCTCCGTTATTAGTTGGCCAATGCATAAATAGCTTGACTTTTGTTCCAGACTTTCTCCATTTCGCATGTGCCATTCTCCGTTATTAGTTGGCCAATGCATAAATGGCTTGACTTTTGTTCCAGACTTTCTTCATTTCGCATGTGCCATTCTCCGTTATTAGTTGGCCAATGCATAAATAGCTTGACTTTTGTTCCAGACTTTCTTCATTTCGCATGTGCCATTCTCCGTTATTAGTTGGCCAATGCATAAAGAGCTTGACTTTTGTTCCAGACTTTCTTCATTTCGCATGTGCCATTCTCCGTTATTAGTTGGCCAATGCATAAATAGATTGACTTTTGTGCCAGACTTTCTCCATTTCGCATGTGCCATTCTCCGTTATTAGTTGGCCAATGCATAAATAGCTTGACTTTTGTTCCAGACTTTCTTCATTTCGCATGTGCCATTCTCCGTTATTAGTTGGCCAATGCATAAATAGCTTGACTTTTGTTCCAGACTTTCTTCATTTCGCATGTGCCATTCAACGTTATTAGTTGGCCAATGCATAAATAGCTTGACTTTTGTTCCAGACTTTCTCCATTTCGCATGTGCCATTTAACGTTATTAGTTGGCCAATGCATAAATAGCTTGACTTTTGTTCCAGACTTTCTCTATTTCGCATATGCCATTCAACGTTATTAGTTGGCAAATGCATAAATAGCTTGACTTTTGTTCCAGACTTTCTTCATTTCGCATGTGCCATTCTCCATTATTAGTTGGCCAATGCATAAATAGCTTGACTTTTGTTCCAGACTCTCTTCATATCGCATGTGCCATTCTCCGTTATTAGTTGGCCAATGAATAAATAGCTTGACTTTTGTTCCAGACTTTCTTCATTTCGCATGTGCCATTCTCCGTTATTAGTTGGCCAATGCATAAATAGCTTGACTTTTGTTCCAGACTTTCTCCATTTCGCCTGTGCCATTCAACGTTATTAGTTGGCCAATGCATAAATAGCTTGACTTTTGTTCCAGACATTCTCCATTTCGCATGTGCCATTCAACGTTATTAGTTGGCCAATGCATAAATAGCTTGACTTTTGTTCCAGACTTTCTTCATTTCGCATGTGCCATTCTCCGTTATTAGTTGGCCAATGCATAAAGAGCTTGACTTTTGTTCCAGACTTTCTTCATTTCGCATGTGCCATTCTCCGTTATTAGTTGGCCAATGCATAAATAGCTTGACTTTTGTTCCAGACTTTCTCCATTTGGCATGTGCCATTCTCCGTTATTAGTTGGCCAATGCATAAATAGCTTGACTTTTGTTCCAGACTTTCTCCATTTCGCATGTGCCATTCAACGTTATTAGTTGGCCAATGCATAAATAGCTTGACTTTTGTTCCAGACTTTCTTCATTTCGCATGTGCCATTCTCCGTTATTAGTTGGCCAATGCATTAATAGCTTGACTTTTGTTCCAGACTTTCTCCATTTCGCATGTGCCATTCTCCGTTATTAGTTGGCCAATGCATAAATAGCTTGACTTTTGTTCCAGACTTTCTCCATTTCGCATGTGCCATTCAACGTTATTAGTTGGCCAATGCATAAATAGCTTGACTTTTGTTCCAGACTTTCTTCATTTCGCATGTGCCATTCTCCGTTATTAGTTGGCCAATGCATAAATAGCTTGACTTTTGTTCCAGACTTTCTCCATTTCGCATGTGCCATTCTCCGTTATTAGTTGGCCAATGCATAAATAGCTTTACTTTTGTTCCAGACTTTCTCCATTTCGCATGTGCCATTCTCCGTTATTAGTTGGCCAATGCATAAATGGCTTGACTTTTGTTCCAGACTTTCTTCATTTCGCATGTGCCATTCTCCGTTATTAGTTGGCCAATGCATAAATAGCTTTACTTTTGTTCCAGACTTTCTCCATTTCGCATGTGCCATTCTCCGTTATTAGTTGGCCAATGCATAAATGGCTTGACTTTTGTTCCAGACTTTCTCCATTTATATCAAACCACAAACACTCTTCGATCACTTATAAGCTGTTTTCAAAAAGCTTCCTTGTCAGAGTCGGAACCACTCTAGAAGACCCGTAACACATTGAACAAGCGCGCTTTCGTCGTTCGTACAGCACAATGGACAACATTTCAACCTGCTGCCGTCTTATTGAAGCGGTTCGAGAGTTCCAGACCTTCATCGACTGCAAAACAGTTTTCGATTCGGTAGAACCACATTCTGTCTAGCGTTGACTGTTGGAACAAGGTGTTTATCCTTACATCATAATCCATGCCAACAGTTATACGAACTGCACTTTTCCATTTCGTCTCTTCCAACGTCCAATTGTGGTACCAGTTCAAATTGGGTCCGTGGACTAGTACATCTATCTTGCGCCCCTCCTCATAAGGCAGAACAATTTGGAAAATGAACTAACAAGTCACCACCGTGTGGGATGGACAACTTTTTCGTCGATTAATACATTCCTGGACGGTTGTCAAGACCAGAACCTACGTGCCTCTCCCTTCAGCTCGACTGTGCTCCTTGCTTTGTGCTGCGGTGCTGAGACATAGACACTAACACAATTACTGGAGGAAAAATTGCATGACCCAGGCCTATCCTGAGAGACACTTGGTTAAAAGTATTCTCCGTCACCAACATATGAAAAATATCCATAATGCTGACATATGACGATTGTCCTTGGTGAATAATGCGGTAATCTATAAAGCCAAAACATGACGAAACAAAGGACCACGGCCAAAACAATCTGATACCCCCGAGGCAAAAAGAGACAGCGGGGAAACCTCCAATGCGTTGGTCAGACTCTTTTGTTGTCCAGAACAACATTCAAGACACATCTGGAGGAGTGCTAACCACTCACTGAGCTTCCGTGGTCCAAGAAAGGGTCTGCTGGAGACCAAGTTGGGACCCGCAGCTACTCTGACGAACGGGATAAGAGAAAACAAGACATATACACTTTAAAAGAATCGTGGGTATCTTTTGAAATATGTAATCCTTAGATTATAGTTACTGCCAAATGCAAACTTAAAAAACAGTATTTCATATAATTTGTGAATCCGTAGTAACTTAGTTTAATCATTTCTAACTTTGCATCTAAATCCTTAGTCACTTAGTTTAATCATTTCTAACTTTGCATCTAAATTCTTAGTCACTTAGTTTAATCATTTCTAACTTTGCATCTACATCCTTAGTCACTTAGTTTAATCATTTCTAACTTTGCATCTACATCCTTAGTCACTTAGTTTAATCATTTCTAACTTTGCATCTACATCCTTAGTCACTTAATTTAATCATGTCTAACTTTGCATCTAAATCCTTAGTCATGTAGTTTAATCATTTCTAACTTTGCATCTACATCCGTAGTCACTTAGTTTAATCATTTCTAACTTTGCATCTACATCCTTAGTCACTTAGTTTAATCATTTCTAATTTTGCATCTAATTCCTTAGTCACTTAGTTTACTCATTTCTAACTTTGCATCTACATCCTTAGTCACTTAGTTTACTCATTTCTGACGTTGCATCTACATCCTTAGTCACTTAGTTTAATCATTTCTAACTTTGTATCTAAATTCTAAGTCACTTAGTTCAATCATTTCTAACTTTGCATCTAAAGAAAGATGTCTACTCTACGACATTTGTTTTTCTAACTTCGAAATCTTTCTAATTATTTATTACATTTCGTCTGTCTGTATTTCTAAGATTTGCGGGGGAGATTTGATTGGCTTATCGAATCACGTGATGCCATCATAAGTATTTCAAAATGGTGAATGGTGTGATACAGTACAATACAAGGCTCAAGCTGGAACAATTATGAAAGTGGTAAGCACTGTTCTGAATCTGAAACACGTACGGGCGAGTCGAAACTGAGGTAGGAGAAGGGGGACTGTGGGTGTGGAAGAAAGTGGGAATGAGAGAGAGGTGAGTGGGTGGTAGGGGGCGGTGTGGTGGGAAGATGATAGAGGGGAAATTGAGTTGGGAAGAGACAAGCGGTTTGAAGGAGGGGACACGTTTAGGCCTGGGAGGTTGTAGGTAGGTTTAAGGGATGGACGGTGTATGTGGGTGGGGCGGGGGAGTGGGTGGGGTAGGGAGGGGATGGAAGGTTGCAGCGTGTAGGACATGAGCAGTGGGGAAAAAAATCAGTATAAAGTTGGAGGAGACGGCAGGTTGAGGAAGGGGAGCATAAATAGGAGTGTTGGATATTTGATGCAGAGGCGGGTTGTTCGAAGTGCGAGAACCTTAGCATGTTTCTTTCATGCTGTGTAGTTGGACTGACGGACATATCTTCTGAACGCGTCTGTAGTTATTCTAATTTAAATAAAAATTGTACTCGATATACTTGACTTAGTGGCCTCTCTTCTGTCATGCTGATGTGGACGAATTCTATTATGTTCTTGTGCCTTTAACTTCTACATGATTGGACAATCGTCTAACGTCCATGTACATAAGAGAACTAGTTGCAAATGATATACAACAATCTGAAAATGTTATAATATAACTAGTTGAAAATGATATACAACAGTCTGAAAATGTTATAAAATAACTAGTTTAAAATGATGTACCACAAGCTGAAAATGTTATAATATAATAATAATAGCTGTCCGTCGTTGTCGATGAGGACCGCCGACATCATCCTTGTCACAGATTTCCCTGTTGGGTGTGGGTGCGCATGTGGCTGAACAGGCCAATGCGAGCACGAAAACATCTGCTACATATCGGGCACACGAGGTTTGTAGAAGGGGATGGTGTTCCCGCTGCTCGGGATTTCCGCGTCTCGCGTCTGTTCTGGGCTTCCACAACACGGTCATCTTCACCGGCAGCTACACCCGATTTGACTGCGCTTCTCCAGTCAGATCTGTTTTTCGCAAGACATTCCCAGGTGTCGATGTCTATAATATAACTAGTTGAAAATGATATACAATAAGCTGAAAATGTTACAATATACTTACTTACTTTGTCGCTCCTCTACTACCGTGAAGTGTAGAGGTTTGCCAGAGAGAACGTCACACTGTTATATCCGCTGACTTTCTCCTGGCCTCTTTCCAATCCAGCGCTAGGTCACTTAGGGACTGTCGTATGTTGTCTTCCCAACGTACTCTGGGACGTCCTGGGGGTCTGCGTCCTTGGCTTGTTGTCTCTCTTGACCGCTTGGTATCCGAATTTCTTCCATTCTACAGATTTGGCCAAACCACTGTAGTTGGGACAGCTGCCACTCGTGTCTGCAGGAGTTGCGCTTTGATATTGCTACGCATTGTCTGGTTTTCTAAAGTACCTCATTTCTGAAGTTTGTAGTTGCCTTTCTTGGGATGGGGCCATTGCCCATGACTCCCATTCATATGTCAGGACATGCACGTAGGTCGAGCGGCATACATCCATCTTTGTTTTCCTGCTTATTTCTCTTTTTTTCTTATAATATAACTAGTTGAAAATGATAAGAGAACATACGAAGAGGCCAAATCATTAAACGGCCAAAGCTGACTACTGGCTGATCAACATCCGTCCGTTCGTTTGTCCGTCGGCCGGTTGTCGATCGGTCGGTTGTCGGTCGGGCGGTTGTCTGTCGGGCGGTTGTCGGTCAGTTCTTGGTAGCTCGGTTATCGGTAGGTTCATCCGACCTTCTGTTCGTCTGTCTGTCTGTCCGTCTGTCTGTCTGTCTGTCTATCCATCCACACATTCTCTCATCCTCTACAGTCACAACACCCATACGTTTCGCACCAAACAAAAACAGAAAAATAACCATACCTGTAGTACAAAAGAGCCCATCGAAGCCCGGGCTACAACCAAAATGACATACTCCAGTGTGCCTGTCACATACAGATGCTACGTGACATTGCCCACATGGAAACTCACAGCTCTGTCCATGTGTACCAGATTCACACTCTGAATTGTATGATACAATTTAATAGAACTTGCAGTAACCACATAGTAACACATATTGTTAAGAATAATACCAGGGAAATAATGTTTCCGAGTGGTCCTAGTCCACGGGGTCTTTGTGAGTGACAAAGTACCCCTGCTTCACAGAGAACATATCGTAAGAGGCGACTAACTGGGTGACATGGTATAACACTGGCCATGGTTAAGTGGTTTATTATTAGCAGCACAAATGGCGTCTAACAGGCTGGGGATCTAGTTTGCTCGAGTGTTTGAGTCTATTAAGATTGACTCACACATCGGTTAACCACCCTCCGCGGCAGTTGTCACTACGCAGTGGAGTAATAAGCTGTTCGAGCCTAGCCCGCTAAGCAGAAAATCTTCCCTCCTGGCTACATCCATCTGAAGCAAGAGCTTGGACCTGCTCTGTGGCATTTATCCCTGTAGAAGTACACGTTGATTAAGAATAATACTAAGACCAGGGCAATCTGGATGAACAGGTGGGCGACAGGAACAACAGGCGCAGTGTATTTAGAGAAATATCACACTCAAGAAGTAAGGGTGACATAAATAAACTACACAGACGAGATCAATGTCTCATCTTTCAGTTCCGAACAGGACACACCAGAGTCAATAGCCACTTGAACCGCTTCAATTGCCAGCACCTGTCCATGTGCGAACATCGTTCTCACCCTGATGAAACAGAAATTTACTCATTCAGTGGAAGACGCTTGCGGACATGAGTACAATATTCTTACAAGCATTGACGACAATTGCCAACACACTGTACGAAGAAGTGAAGCAACTGGAGAAGATCACTATCTATATAAGAATGGCATTGCTATGGGGCAACAACAACACCAACAACAATACCAACAACAATTGTAAGATTAAAAGTTCTTCTATTAGACAGGTCCCCATAAATGTCAGCTTGGTTCACACGAAAGCCTTTATTACAAGATCAGTCTTCTTACCAAACATCAGCACTCCCCCTTGGCAGCTTATTCGATCAATTGAAACTGTGATTCTTGTCTGGTGAAGTTCACGAAGGAGACTGTGTTTCATGTATTTGCCGGCCCCCCCCCTAATGAATTGGGCAGGTTCCAACACAGTAATGTGTTTACTTCTTTTCCAAAGGTGAAAACAGAAGCAACCCTCTAATAATTGTATGTCAGTGATACCACATCTGAGGTGTCTTTTTACTTGACATTTTTGTGGTTCACTTAAAACTATTTGCTTTGAAGCGAGAAATATAAGATTGGGCAGTTAGTGATGACTGATACCAAATCAAAGGTTTATACAGTGTCATGGCTGTTAATAAATGCAGGTCTTACACAAGACTTCATGCAATATTACGACATTTGAAACATATTTAAAAAAAAATCGAATATGCTGTGCCGGCAAGTCATTATTCCAGCTTCCTGAATGCTCATTGCGCATGCGTCAACCTGAATTTGATAAATAATACCATATATATATATATATATATATATATATATATATATATATATATATATATATATATAATATATATGCATCTATTTATACACGCACGATGAGGCTAACGTCTAGTCATGCAAAACATACGATCAGACAATGTTAGCCAGGGTCAGGAGAAATAAACTGGCCAAGGTCCTTACGTGACCTCCTCGTTGGTCGTCCTGGAAACAAGCTATTGTCGATGACAGCAGTCGGGCTAACAAAGTGAGGTTGGACGTGATCCCCGTAGTAGCAAACGACACACAGATGAAGCCAAGCATTGCACAGACGCCTGGAGGACCCCGGTCTACCCTCATCAGCACGCACGGGATGTGAGAAAAGCTACTGCAACCCGCAACGTCTTTTTTAGGGTGCACAAAAGAGTAACCTGCTCGTTGTGGGCATTCTCAAACAGCATGCACGAACGACTAATAAAAGGTGCATCATCAGACGCTCGGGCTACCCCTGGAGAAGTAGGAGGAGATGGAAGAGAGAGGGAGAGAGAAAGAAGGGGGAGAAGAGAGAGAGAAGGGGGAGAAGAGAGAGAGAGAAGGGGAAGAGGGAGAGAGCGAAAGAGGAAGAGAGAAAGAGGAAGAGACAGAAAGAGAAAGAGGAAGAGGAAGAGAGATAGTAGGGGAGGGGGCAAGGGAGAGAAAAAGAGAGAAAGAGGAATAGAGAGAGGAGGGGGAGAGGGAATTTAGAGGGTTTGATAAATAAAGGATGCTTGAGCATGCGTTCGGCCTGCGGTTTTCGGGGTTGGTTTTTCAGTTCTTTGACTTGATTTAGTTGATATTCTTCTACCATCAGGTGTAGATGTTACAGCTCTTTGACTTGATTTAGTTGATATTCCTCTACCATCAGGTGTAGATGTTACAGTTATTTGACTTGATTTAGTTGATATTCCTCTACCATCAGGTGTAGATGTTACAGTTCTTTGACTTGATTTAGTTGATATTCCTCTACCATCAGGTGTAGATGTCTGTTCTGTCTTTTATGTGTGTGTGTCAGTGTTAATATTCTAGATGACTGTTCTTTCTTTTATGTGTGTGTGTCAGTGTTAATATTCTAGATGTCTGTTCTTTCTTTTATGTGTGTGTGTCAGTGTTAATATTCTAGATGACTGTTCTGTCTTTTATGTGTGTGTGTCAGTGTTAATATTCTCTGTTCAACTGTTCGTCCACTTCTTCTCTATTCTTATTTTTGGTCTTTTCGTTCGTTCTCAAACTCTCGCAACCATGAAAAGAGTTTAGCAAGCATCCGGATGTTGTCTGCAGAACGGAATGCGTAATACCGTAGTTTACAGCTTGACTGCGATATTTGCACCTTTCTGTCCGACACATCCCATTGCAGCATGTCATTTTTGTCTACCGGGTTAGCTTTCTCTTCGATTTCTTCTCCGAAGTCAGTCTGCGTTGTCGCATCTTGTTATCCAGGATCACCAGGTGTTAGTGGAGAATGTGCTTGACAGCTCTGGATCAACTGCCCTGACGCTAGCTGTCAGCTTTGGTTCGCTAACAACTACAGCTCATGTGGCGCTCAGCATCTTGATCCAGTTTTACTCTACAGGCTCTGCTAATACACAACATGAATATTTTCAAGATAAAGATATCCACCAAGAAAACATAGTATTCATGACTGATGCCGTGTCAGTAATAGCAGCGCTAAAACAACACAAAGATGAAGATCTCGAGCAATGTATGTTCTCCCTGACACAGCTCTCAGCAGAACACTCAAGGTTGGTCATACAGCGGATCCCATCCCACAGCAATATTGACGGCAATGAAGCTACAGACAAACTAGCAAAGAGTGGAGGAGCATCCCCACAAACAGACGAGAGTATCACATATAATGAGGCCAAAACCATAATTAAAGCCAACTTCAGAGTAAAATGAGCTGATCAACACCCCGAATTCCGAAAAGAAGACAGCTACTATAACTTAACTAGAGAAGAGCAAGTCATCATCTTCAGACTGAGAGCTGGGCATAACAGACTGAAGAGTCATCTTTACAACAAAATGAGGATTGGGACAGATGACAGGTGCCCATGTGGGGAGCATATCATGACCGTGAAACACATCCTACAAAAAGAGAGAACAATACTGGCCTCGTGAGACAGATTTGAGACAGAAGCTGTATGGAGATGAAACAGCCTTACAAACAACGGTGTCCTTTGTAAGAGAAACTGGAACCGTGATCTGAGGATGAACGAACATGAAGAATATTTTCATCATCAACATGTGCCATGCCAGCCTGGAGGACCCCGGCCAACATTCATTAGCACGCTTGAGATGTGAGTAAAGCTACTGCAACTTGCCATTTAACGTCCTTTTCAGGGCGCACAAAAGAGTAGACCTACTCGCTGTGGGCATTCGAAGCAACAAAAACAACAGTATATAAAATACGACCGCGAGTGTATTACCTGTGTCACACCTGCTACCTTTCCAGCCTGGCTCACACCTCCAAGGACACAGGCCGCTGACAGCGTCACATGTTGCGTTGTCCAGGCAATAACGGCACCGGCTGCTGCATGCTCTACCATACATGCCAGGTTGGCAATCTAGAGAAAAGAACGCAATAAAAACATACACATGTACGACTCCGCAAAACATCACAGGGACGCAAAGAAAACGAGACACACGTTACTGCCACTTGGCTTTCGTCAGGAACAACAAACAAGCAAACAAACGAAAACAACTTTAACGAATCACAACAGAAACCATAGATACTAGGCGTGTTCAAATGAAACATGACCTAACTACACCAAGTGAACATACGTACGATGCGCATGATGACGTCATATCTGATGTAAACAGCACATACCAACCGTCAAGTTTGCAGAATTTCATTATCCTTCGACTCATAGTTACCTCATGAAATGTAGTGCTATCGTAAAATGGAAAGAGTGAGCTGGACATAAAGAAGATCCAATATTGTCCTCACTGAGGTAGGCGTACAAGGACAAATATTGAAAATGGTTCAGAAATAGCGAAGGCTAGGACACAATATGAGACATGGAAGATTTAAACAGAAGATACTAGAGGGCAAAGTTCAGGGGAAATGGGAAAGGGGCGACCAATGCCAACCTTTGCATCTTAGACATGCAGGGGCATTAAAATACGAACCTATTTGGAAATGAAGTGAGCTGCAGAAGATAGAGTCAAATGAAGGGACAGGCTCAGACAACTCTTCAACTAGTCATATGATTGCTCAACCAGAAGATAGAGTCAAATGAAGGGACATGCACAGACAACTCTTCAACCAGTCAAAGGATTGCTCAACCAGAAGATTATGGCTCCCCTGTCAGGCCCAGAAAATACACAGGCAAGCAAAACTATATATTGATTAATCGATTGGTTACTTCGTCCCAAGTGAAGCAAACGGCCACCACTACAGCTGACCTCCTAACACAAATCATATACTCGAGTAATGTAGTGGTGGTTTAATTAGCTAATGGTTCTACGTGACGAAGCTGCTAGCCCCATGCACAACCCAATTTTGCGACATGCTTGGAAGGTTAGAGAGCTACTTTTCTTTTCAGCGTGGGTACGACTCTAGTAAATAAGTAAGGGCTCAATAAAAATACAATAACATGCTTACGTTGTTTACAAAAGGGTCCATCCCAGCCAGGCGCACATCCTTGATGACATATTCCTGTCACATGATCACACGGTTGGTTGCCATAGCAATGACCACAATTATGGCGACAATGTTTTCCGTATCGACTTTTACACGCTGTGACAACAAATATAAGGTTATACAATTGAACAGTTTATTAAGTTTAAAATTGGACATGGATATTTTGGTTTCGTATATGGATTTAATAATAAATATTGGTGTATCCATACAGAACGTCCAAGTCTTTGGATTTTTCAGGGCATTTAATTTACTTACATAATTTTAACGGTAAGATGAATCCTGAGTTATACGTGTGAAACATAAACGGGTGTACCGGTTGTATACCTTGTGTAATCTTTTTCTTGATCTTGATGACGAATTCACTCACCAGCGTCGTTGTGAGTCCCGACGACGTCTCCAGTTGAACGTTGTCGTCTGTCATAGAAGTCCAGTAGGTGGTAGGCCTCTTTTTCTTCCTCGATCAACTGATGCTATGATTATAGCACGATGGAGTTTCAGGAAAAAGACTGCGTTTCAGACATTATATGGCCCCCCAACTACCCCCGCCCCTCCCTAGCTTTTCGAGCATGATCGCTACCCCAAGCCAGACTGAAGGTGGTAAGCATTCCACCAGAGGCGTCTCGGATGTTATTGCGGACAACACGGAAGTCTGACCAACGCATTGACTCTCCCGTTCTCTCTTTTCGCCTCGATTGGTACAACATTGCTGTCGCCGTACTCCAACGTATTGTCTGCATAGATTACCGCATCATTCCCAATGGACAATCGTCGTATGTTATAACTGTAAAGATTTTGCATACGTTGGTTGCCGAGAATGATTTCGACCAAGCGTTTCTCAAGAGAGGACTGGGCCACTCTCCATTTGCTCTCCAGTGATTTTGGGAGTGCCCATGTCTCTGTCCCATATCACATCACATGGAGCACATTGGAGCTGAAGCGAGAGGCGAATAACTTCTGGTCTTTTCAGCCATTCAGGTCCGTTTAAATTGACGAGAAGGCTGCTCAGACCGCGACGTCTTGTTAGTTCAGGTTCCGTATTGCTCTGCATCTGGAAGAGGCGCCCAAGATAGATGAACTCATCGACATCCTCTAAGCTTACCCCGTCAAGATAACTGGATCACAATAGGTGGAACAATTGCACAACAATTTGGTCTTCCAGAGCTTCACAATCGTGTAATCTTATTATTTATTAAAAAGTCACCCCAACTTGACAAGCATAGGTTCAACATTACATTTGGATTTTCCATATCCAGCTTGCAGCGAATTCTAGATTTATTTGTTTTCGGTGTGGTTTTAATCGCAATGGCGTTTCCCGTAAGCGAATTTGTCCCAACCGTTCGGGAAGGGAACAATAGCCAGTCTTGGGAACCATTGTGTATGCGGATAGTGACATCAGAGCGCATCGACCTTTCAACGATGAGGAGCCATTAAAGTCCACTTCATGGTCTTGGCGATTTACACTTTTAGTTCTGATAGCCGTACATTTAAGCATGTTTCTCTCAGTCTTGTCAACCCATTCACTCTTTGCCCTTGTCGCTTGCTCAGCTCGTCTAACTTGTATGGACGGCAACGCTGATGGACGATGGAGACGCTGTTGAGCTTAGTTTCACGCACACACAGTCAACAACCAAATGACGCATATTTTCAAATCAAAAGAAGTGATCTGGAAGTAATCGTTAGACTGCACAAAGGTAACAACAGACTGAGATAACATATATTCAACAAACTAAGGATAAGAATAACCATGAATATGTCTGCGGACCTGACAAAACGACTGCTGAACGATTGTTACAAAGGTCTCCAACATACGAGAAACACACGTATGGCCATAACTGATACCATTCCTGGACATGCTACATAGAGATGTAATTAACCTTAGCCTAGCCACTGCTTTCTTTAGACATAGATATATTCTATTTGACGTATGAAGGGGTACGAAAAAGTTTCAGGTTTGGTCAGGTCAAGTCATCCAGTAACCAGTGAGAGCGACAAAGATGATAGTGGGATTCCAGAATTACAGTTATGAGGAACGACTCAGAAAAACCGGTCTACAGTGTCTCGAAGAGAGAAGAATTCGTGGTGACTTAATACAGGTTTATAAGATGATCAGAGGAATCGATAAATTAGACTATAACAAGTTTTTTTAAAATACAGCCACCTACAATAACACGAGGGCATAGCTACAAGCTGACTAAAGAGAGGTCCAGGTTAGATATTAGGAAATATTTTGTTAGTCAGAGAGTGGTGTCTGCTTGGAATGCATTGCCAGGGGAGGTAGTGGAGGCAGGGACAGTTAATGCATTTAAGAATAAACTGGATGCGCTTAACTTTTAGAGCAAGGTGATGTAAATGTAACTGGTTGTATACAGACTCTGCAGGGTCTTCTAAACCAGTATAAAGACGTTAAGTTAATAACAATTTAACAGTAACTTGAGTTGAGTCGTTGGGGCACATATGAAGACATCATCACAACGTGACGCCCCCCTTCTCTGTCAGCTTGTCGCTCCCTGTGTCTCTTCTGGTCGGAGATTGGTCCATTCTTTTACGTTGTCCTCTCACCGCTCTATTTGGGACGGCCTTTTCGTCGATTGCCTTGCACCTTTCCGTGCAGGATCGTATTTGCAAGACCATTTGATCTCGATATGTGACCGTAACAAGCGAGTTTCCTTCTTTTGACGGTTGCCAACAGGTCTTCAAAATGCCAAATTTCTGTTGTAATTCTGTCTCGAATTTCCTCATTTGTAACTCGATCTTTGTACGTGACATTTATAAGTTTTCGGAAACATCTCATCTCCAAAGCCTGTATCCTCTGCTGCAGGTCAGCTGTAACTGTCCATGTCTCACAAGCATAGACGAATATTGACAGGACCAATGGAATCATTAATCTGATGTTCGTGCATATTGCTAACCGTTTATCTTGCCAGACTTTGTTAAGCCGCGCAAGCGCCGCTATTGTCTGTGCTATTCTGGCCAACACATCACATTTTGATCCTTCATCACAATCGAACCCAGATATTTAAAAAGGGTCAACCACTTCGATTTTCTGGCCAATAGCGTTTATTCTACTGTTGAAGCCCGTAGCATTGTTGGTAATTAATTTTGTTTTTCCGTCGTTTATCTTCATATCATAGTCAAGAGCTTTTTCATCGAGCCTTCAGACCCATTCCTGGAGTTCTGCTTCTGTGCCCTCCAGCCCGTCGATCTCATCTGCAAAATGAAGGTTAGCAATCGTTCGACCCCCTATCTTGACAGTACCAACGTGACCTGCAAGTGCCTCACTCATAATTCCCTCAAGGAACATATTGAAAAGTGTTGGGGAGAGTGTACACCCATGTCTCACACAAACTGATGTGCGAAACCAATCCCCGCGCCTCCCATTCACAAGAACTGCACTGGACGCTTTGTCATGCAGCCGTTCAAGGGGAGAGCGTGTCCCAGTGGTTAAATGACACGACTCACAACTCGAAGGTGCTGGGTTCGATCCCTATCACAGCACCGGCCGTTACCCCGGGGAAGCAAACCCTTAGAAGAAAATGCAGAAAGAAGCAGACTTTTACATAAAATGCATGCCGAAGTCGGATGCACTGGGGCTACAGGCGTAAACTAAAAACGTAGTGCAACGAACACCACCTTTGGGAATAGAGAAATAAGGCAAACGCAAAAAACAAAACAAAATAAAAAACAAACATGCCAAGTCATCTATGTATATTGAAGTATTTGTAGCTTAACGCTGAAACAGGATAGAATAACCAGCCCCGTGCCCAACCTTTGTTAGTCGGCTCTTTCGAAACTCATGATGTTGTTGGCATCTTGTCAGCATCGAGAGACAATTGATTT
This sequence comes from Ariolimax columbianus, assembly GCA_036924085.1. Classification (NCBI taxonomy): domain Eukaryota; kingdom Metazoa; phylum Mollusca; class Gastropoda; order Stylommatophora; family Arionidae; genus Ariolimax; species Ariolimax columbianus. The sequence goes on along the minus strand of JAVGWX010000010.1, from coordinate 67,704,221 downwards.
TTAACACCACAAAGATGCTCATGTTACAAGTTACTTCTGTTTTCGTCTCACACGTGAGTCTGCAGTTTGCCACAGTTTTGTTTCCATAACCTGCAGGCCAGCACGCAGGGTTTGCATCCAGTACAGTCAGTCGCATGTCCTTCTACAAAACGTAGCTTCTTACAACCGTGCACAAGTGTGCACACATGCCAAGAAACTTATAACAGCCAAATAGGTACAGTAGATTGCCATTACTTTCCTTAATTTCCGTACGTGGAGAAGCATTAATCCGATTAAAAACCAAGTGTCTGCCAAACTGGACACAAGTGGGAATCCAGCTGAGAACGTTGGGATTGGGAAAACCCAGCGAGTTTTACCCGCATGCCACGCAACCTCCTTTCCAGCCAGATATTTTTCTGGCAAGGTCCACCCGGCTTGAGATATTCATATCTTTCGCTTCTGGTCACGCTTGCCCACGTCTTTCTGGCGGAGGAAGTGTTTTCCTTTGTTACGGTCACCAGAATTCATCTATCCGAACATTAATGTCTTTTAGAATTCGTCTATCCTTCATTCTGCATACGTGTCCCATCCATCTTAAATGGTGTTGACCGAAGATCGTACACAAAATGACAATCTTTGCATGGTCCAACACTTCGTTGTTTGTCTCACTGTTACTTCGTGAAAGGTTGAGTATGCACCTCATGCAGAGCATATGGAATACGTTTAGTCCTTTTTCCTGTGACAAACGGAAGGTCTACACTCATAAAACAATCGACGAGGACGGAATGGAGAAATCCATTCAAAGAATACAAGGCAGACCCTGCCGAAGACGGATGTGTCGGACCGAAAGGTGCAAATATCGCAGCCAAGCTCTAAACTAGCGACACAACGCATTCCGTTCTCCCTACTACATCTTGGTACTCGCAAAGTCCTGTTCAGGGCTTGGTAGGCGGAGATTGAGAACGAAAGCAAAGAAGAAGTAGAAGAAGGCAGAAAATGATAGTATAGGCAAACTTTGAAGAGATTTGCAGACACAGATCTTCCAACCCAGTATGGAACATTGGAGATTCAAGGTCCACGTCCACAGAATGGGTCTCAGAGACACCGCCACATGCAATTGTGAAGCAGTCAAGCAAACACCAAAATATATTCTGCAGCGCTGTCACATTTATACAGACCAAAAAGAGGCAGTCTGGTCCGGGGGAGCGATCGTGCTTGACAAGCTGAGGGGTACCCGCGAAGACCTGAAACGAACAGTCTCCATCGTGAACCTCACCGCACTAGAAGCATTGCATCAGTTGATCGTGAACCTCACCGGACTAGAAGCATTGCATCAGTTGATCGTGAACCTCACCGGACTAGAAGCATTGCATCAGTTGATCGTGAACCTCACCGGACTAGAAGCATTGCATCAGTTGATCGTGAACCTCACCGGACTAGAAGCATTGCATCAGTTGATCGTGAACCTCACCGGACTAGAAGCATTGCATCAGTTGATCGTGAACCTCACCGGACTAGAAGCATTGCATCAGTTGATCCAAGAAGCAGAAGAGCTGGTTTAGAATGGGGCATTAAACAGAAGAAATGCAGGACAGGTAACTATTCCTTTCTCTCATTTCTGACCCCGGTAAACAGTGTTATTCACGTTTCAGGCAGCGCAATAGCTGCAGTGGTCAGCGACTCGTAGCTGACTGCTAGTATCAGGGCCAGCAAATCAAAGCTGCCAAGACCCTTGTACACCTCCACGCGGTTATCTTGGATAACAGGCTGCAGCAGGGCAGACTGGCTAAGGTGAAGGGATCAAAAGGGAATGCTAATCAGGTACTAACAAAATGCTTGCTGAAGTCGGATGTGTTGGACCAAAAGGTGCAAATATCGCAGTCAAGCTGTAAACTACGACACAACGCATTCCGTTCTCTGGACTACATTCTGCCACTTAAGCCCTTTCAGTGTTTGGTAGCGGGAGATTGAGAATGAACGAAGCCAATCCATTCACGTTTTTACAAATACTCTTTATAATTCAGCTCTGCAGTGACACTTCGTAACCCAGCCGTGCCGAAGAAGGATTACCACTTCAGAAAACACAATCTCGAACCCTACTTCGTTGGCAAGACTGCTGTAACACAACCTGTTTCCAGCAGCACGGGATGGACATAAAGTATGGGGGTGGTGGGTGGGTGGGGGAGGGGGGGTGCCTTGGGTAATATATTTTACACGGCCTTCACATTATCCTTCATTCCTAGTCAAATTATGGAAGACTCGACGCCGCTGCTCCTCAGTTCCACTCCCAAACTCTCCACATTGTATTTTTGCAATTCCATTTCTGGAATTCTCCAAATCCCTTTATCTTCCTCATTGTTGATTATGCCTGAATTACATCTCCAGAGGCGATCCATCAACGTCTGCATCTCTTCGAATTAGATGTCCTGAGTCCTATGGAACAAATGTCCCTAGGGCAAATGCACTGCAATCTGTGGCCCATTATGTCAACAGGAATTATTTAATATGCTTCTGGTAGCTTTGTTTGGCTGGAAGAGTTAATATATGCGCAAAAGTGTGAAGAAATTTGAAGGGGCACAACAAAGGGAGAGATGATCCCAGAGTGTGTGCGAGTAAAGAGGATTTCATGGGAAAAAGTGAATGGTGTTATAAACACAAGAGTTGGTTAGAAGTAGTGAGGATGTTTGGGGGACAATACTGACAGTGTTTGGGGGACAATATGACAAAGTGTATCAGGGAAAATATGACAAAGTGTATGATCGACAATATGTATGAGGGACAATATGACAAAGTGTATGAGGACAATATGACAAAGTGTATGAGAGACAATATGTATGATGGACAATATGACAAATTGTATGAGGGAAAATATGACAAAGTGTATGAGAGACAATATGTATGAGCGACAATAGGACAAAGTGTATGAGGACAATATGACAGAGAGTATGAGAGACAATATGTATGATGGACAATATGACAAATTGTATGAGGGAAAATATGACAAAGTGTATGAGAGACAATATGTATGAGCGACAATAGGACAAAGTGTATGAGGACAATATGACAGAGAGTATGAGAGACAATATGTATGATGGACAATATGACAAATTGTATGAGGGAAAATATGACAAAGTGTATGAGAGACAATATGTATGATGGACAATATGACAAATTGTATGAGGGAAAATATGACAAAGTGTATGAGAGACAATATGTATGAGCGACAATATGACAAAGTGTATGAGGACAATATGACAAAGTGTATGAGCGACAATATGACAAAGTGTATGAGGACAATATGACAAAGTGTATGAGGGACAGTGTATATGCGGGAAAATATGACAAAGTGTATGCGGGAAAATATGACAAAGTGTATGAGGACAATATGACAAAGTGTATGAGGGACAATATGTATGAGGGACAATATTGAAAAAAATATACGAAGGACAAAATTGAAAAAAAATTATACGAGAGACAATATGACAATGTGTATGGGCGACAATATTGAAAAAGAAAACGAGGGACAATATGACAATGTATATGACGGACAATATGACAAAGTGTATGAAGGACAAAAGGGACAGTATGACAAAGTATATGAAGAACATTATGACAAAGTATATGTAGGACATACGAGACAATAGGGCTGAGTGTATGAGGGACAATATGAAGAAGTGTATGTAGGACATTATGACAACATGTATAAGAGACATGAGGGACATTATGACAAAGTGTGTGAAGGACATTATAACAAAGTATATAAGGGACATAAAGAACATTATGACAAAGTGTATAAGAGACATGAGGGACATTATGACAAAGTGTGTGAGGGACATTATAACAAAGTATATAAGGGACATAAAGAACATTATGACAAAGTGTATAAGAGACATGAGGGACATTATGACAAAGTGTGTGAGGGACATTATAACAAAGTATATAAGGGACATAAAGAACATTATGACAAAGTGTATAAGAGACATGAGGGACATTATGACAAAGTGTGTGAGGGACATTATAACAAAGTATATAAGGGACATAAAGAACATTATGACAAAGTGTATAAGAGACATGAGGGACATTATGACAAAGTGTGTGAGGGACATTATAACAAAGTATATAAGGGACATAAAGAACATTATGACAAAGTGTATAAGAGACATGAGGGACATTATGACAAAGTGTGTGAGGGACATTATAACAAAGTATATAAGGGACATAAAGAACATTATGACAAAGTGTATAAGAGACATGAGGGACATTATGACAAAGTGTGTGAGGGACATTATAACAAAGTATATAAGGGACATAAAGAACATTATGACAAAGTGTATGAGGGACATACAAGACAGTATGACAAAGTATTTAAGGGACATAAAGGATTATTTGACGAAGTGCATAAGGAACATAAAGGACAATATGACAACGTACATAAGGGACAATATGGAAAAATATATAATGGACATCAGGGACAATATGGAAAAGTATATAAGAGACATAAGGGACAATATGACAAAGTAATAAGGGACATAAGGGACACTCTGACAAAGTATATAAGGCACATAAAGGACAATATGACAAAGTTATAAGAGAGGACAATATGACAAAGTTATAAGAGAGTACAATATGGCAAAATATATAAGGGACATAAAGGACAATATGGCAACGTATATTTAAGGGGTACAAGGGACAGCAAGACAAAGTATATGTAGGACATGTCAATCGTATGCGGGATATGCGAGACAATTTGACAAGGAATATGAGTAACATTTGGTATATGCATGAGTAAATAAGTGAATGCGTTATTGTATAGATGAATGTGTGAAGGGATGAATGAATGATGAGTGAGTGAATGAAGGAGTGAGTGATAAATGATATATGAGTGAGTAAATGAAATGTTTGAGTGAATATATGAAATGCTAAATGACAAAAATGGGCGTTTGAGATAGCGAATAAATTGTTGTATGAATGTCTGTATGAAAAAAGAAGATGTGGATGGGCGTATGAGTGAGTGAATGAGACTTTGCGTGACATAATTATATACAGGGCTTGACAAAAGTGCTCGTCTGTGACGAGTACACAATTTAGCTTGACGAGTAAAAAAAATCAATTTTTAATCGTTAATTACGCTTATAATAGTTACTATATAAAGACTCGCACGAGTGTTAATGATATTACGGTACGAATATATTATACAAAAGCTAGCTTATTATGGTGAATCTAAATAGACATTCATTACCACCATTTCATCTAACTAAAGCCATCGATAAATGACTACAGTGCTAAAACTAATAAGAATGTTCAAGGAAAACTACCAAGAGTGCTCAAGAACACACAAGTCGTGTCTCTGACAGCAGTGCATTTTTCCTTAAAAAGAAATAGACTAATGCCTTGCAAAGAATACAATATATTTTGGTTTGACACGCATTGTTATGAAGAAAAAAAAAAGTGAATTAGTGCCTGGTTTAAATTTGTTAACATATCGCGTGATTGTAGTCCAACCATGCTGACTGGTGAAATTTTTTACTGAATGGTAAGCCACTCTAAAATGTATCAAACACTGATTATATGTATATGTATGAAGATTGGTCAGATTTCAGCAGAAGCATATGTGCGAAGGATGGGACAGATGACTCGAACTGACAAGCGAGTAACGATAGGCAGTGCATCATCTACAATAAGGTGTTCGCAAGGTATGCATCATAATGCATGATCGATTTCATTTACCAGACAGCTGACTGACTAACATAAAATGAACCGAATGGGCATGTTCCTGCAGTATATCTATCGATATGCAGAACAAGCCGACTATTTGCTGAATAAGGGACGGCGTGGCCTAGTGGTTAAGTGGCACGGCTCACAACCAGAAGGTGCTGGGTTCGATCCCCATCACAGCACCGGCCGTTACCCCGGGGAAGCAAACCCTTAGAAAATGCAGGAGGAAGCAGACCCTTACATAAAATGCATGCTGAAGTCGGATGCACTGGGCCGACAGGCGCAAAAATAAAAACCACAGTGTAACGCACACCCGCCTTGGGGAATTGAGAAATAAGGCGAACGCAAAAAAAAAAAAAAAAAAAAAAAATAATAATAATAACCCAAATCAAAGCGTACTTCAATGCAGTGGAAACATTCTTCTTCGACTTCTGCCAACAAATTCAAGATTACAGCATCAGCAGAAGTTATACATACAATGTTTTTGAATTCTCACAGAGTATTGTTAAACAATGTTTAGAAGGAAGGTGACACTGTTAATGCTGGATCGTATTGTGAGGTTATGTTGAAATTTCCGGATGCAATTCGAAAAAAACGTCCAAGCCTGCGGACAAGAAGAGTACGACTTCATCATGACAATGCTAGACCACCTACGACTCGATTAACCTAGGAGACAAAATTGAACAAATAGTGTGGAAACTTTTTGAACATTCGCCTTACATCCCCGATTTATTGCCGAGGGATTTCCACCTGTTTGGTGCAGTAGAAACTCACCTTGGCGGGAAACGTTTCGCAAATGACGAAGAGGTTGTATATGACGTCCAAATGTGGCTGAAACAGCAGACCAACGACTTCTATGCTCGGGGAATTACTACACCGATAAAGCGATGGACAGGCGTAACAATGTTGGTGGAAAGTATGTTTAGAAATAAGGAACCATGTAAGTGCAATAATAAATGGTTATCAAGTTCGTATCTCATATAGTCTTTTTTAATTTGCCATGTGTGACCTTTTTACTGACTTTCACTGGTTTTTTGCCTTTACTTATAATATTATCTACCATTGAGTGATTGATGATGTTGAATGCTCAAAATGGGTAGGATTACTCTTTTGTGCCCTGTAAAAAAGACGTTAAGTGGCGGGTTGTCGTAGCTTTTCTCTCATCCCGAGCGTGCTGATGAAGGTGGACCGGGGTCCTTGAAGCGGTTATCCTATGCACAGCTTTATCTACGTGTCTCTCCCTACTACTGGGATCACGTTGATCCCTCATTTTGATAGCCCGGTTCCATGGAAACAGCCCATTTCCAAGAAAGGCTGCGAGGAAGCCAAAGGGAGGGTCTTGTCCAGTATATTTTGCCTGACCAGACGTTTTTAGCCTTCCTTTCCCACCATTGAGTGAACAAATCTTCTTTAAATTTTGTCAAGGCTTATATTTTTCTACAGCAATGTGTATCAGGTCCCATGCCAAACCTTCATTAAACGCCTCTTGCGACATTCCTGGCATGTTGCAGTGTTAATATTCTTTACTGCCCTTTCGGACTCCGAAAATGAGCTTATATTTCATGACCTTGAATCTCTAGAGGTTGGTTCTCAGCCGTGCTGATTTATGGGGGAACTGGCATCCTTTGCCGCTTGGGATCACAAGGACCTGTATTAAACATTTGATCTGGCTTGTATCGATCCTCGTCTGTCATCGCCATGTCACGTGCGGGTAACAAGCTTCCTCTGGTATGTGGTCTCCTGACGCTCAATACATTGTCGGATTATAGTCGCCAAATGCAAGAGGACAGCAAGAAAAGGCATTTAGAAAGAAGTTTGGGATAGATTTATTGTGTTTGCTTTATTGGGCATACTCCTTATTTGGGTAGAGAGGATTCGATCAACATACCCATATACTCTCTTCTCATTTCGTCTCGATTCTCGCCACGTCTCGTGTCTTGTCTTCTCTCGTCTCATTATGACATTTGCCTCATTATACGTGATGGTCATATCTGTTTGTACAGAAGCTTCTCTACATTTTGCTAATCTGTCTGTAGCTGCTTCATTGCCTTCGATACTACAATTTAAATGCTCCACTGAATGACAAACCTTCAGTATTCTGCTATCGGTATATTTTTTTAGAGTTTCTAATACTGACGAGAAATGAATCAGGAATACTATGTTTTCTTATTGGATATTTTCATCTTAGATGGATAAAAAGATCAGAAACTGAAATTAATAAATTGACATGTTGCTGATGGGAGCCACGTAATGTGAAACGTACTGATCCGTATCTACTCAACATCTTCATCGCGGCTCCTGGAAGCAAGTTGTGTTACAGCTTGCATAACAATCAAACATGATGTGTTTGAAGTTTGCAAAACAATGAAACAAGATGTATTGAAGCTTGCAGAACAATCAAACAGGATGTGTTGAAGTTTGCAAAACAATCAAACAGGATGTGTTGAAGTTTGCAAAACAATCAAACAGGATGTGTTGAAATTTTCAAAACAATCAAACAGGATGTGTTGAAGTTTGCAAAACAATCAAACAGGATGTGTTGAAAATTGCAAAACAATCAAACAGGATGTGTTGAAGTTTGCAAAACAATCAAACAGGATGTGTTGAAGTTTGCAAAACAATCAAACAGGATGTGTTGAAATTTGCAAAACAATCAAACAGGATGTGTTGTGAAGTTTGCAAAACAATCAAACAGGCTGAGAATCAGCAAAGATGGCTTTTAACAGTCCGAGGGTCTAACTTTGCTCTCGTGTTTTATACTAGTGTTTCCCAACCGCCGGTCCACGGAACACTGCCGTTCCGCAAAAATGTCCTGCCGGTCTGCGAAAAAAGAAAATGACTGCTAAGCCCGTTGTCTATTTACTGCTCTAATACCGGCTATTTTAAATAGCTATTTAATATTCATTTTATAATATAAGATTTAACAACTAATACAAAAAATACTATGTAGATAGGTGGACGGGATTTTTTTCTGTCTGAGCTGTAAGTGAAAAATTCTACCTATTTTCACTTGTCCGTGAACAATTTTTTCCTTTTTTCACTCGTTCGTGAACATTTTTTTTCATTTTTTCACTCGTCCGTAAGCAATGTTTTCCTATTTTTACTAGTTTGTGAACAATTTTTCATATCTTCACTGGTCCGTTAACACTTTTTACTATTTTCACTTGTCCGTTAACACTTTTTCCTATTTTCACTTGTCCGTTAACACTTTTTCTTATTTTCACTAGCCAGTAAACAATTCTTTCCTATTTTCACTGCTACGTGAAAAATTGTTTCCTATTTTCAATCGTCCGTGAAAAATTGTTTTCCATTTTCACTAGTATGTGAACAATATTTTCCTGATTTCACTCGTCCGCGAAAATTTTTTTCCTATTTTCAATCGTCAGTGAACTATTTTTCCTGTTTTAACTCTTCCGTGAAAATTTTTTTTTTCTATATTCTCAGTTCCGTGATAAATTGTTTCCTATTTTCACAGGTCCGTGAACAATTTTTTTCTAATATTTAATAGTCTGTGAGCCAATTTTTCATATTTTTAAAGGTTCGGGAACAACTTTTTCTATTTTCAACGGTCCTCGAGCAATTTGTACTTTTTTCACCAGTCCGCGAGTGTAAAAAGGTTGGTAAACACTGTTGACATTCATTGCAGAATGCAGGCAGCGTATGATGACAGAAGTGTGTGGGAGACAACAGCGAAGAACTAGGCAACGATGTTTGAAGAAGGACGTGAGTTAACGAAAGATCTTCCGAGACCAGGTCAGGTGTATATTGTTGTGTCAGAAGATGACATTGCCAAATTGATGCAGTAATTAGGGTGAATAGTCGCCGGAGCTTACGTTCGTTCACAGAGGAATTCGCTGTGTCGGTAGGGACAGTTCAAATGGAGGTTAGCAAGAAACTGAAGTATCAGTACCCATTGGGAACTGCTTTCGATACTTCAGTTTCTTGCTAACCACCATTTGAACTGTCCCTAGCGACACAGCTAATTCCTCTGCTAGCGAACGTAAGCTCCGGCGACGGTATGTGAGTAAAGCCACTGCAACCAGCTACCAAACGTCCTTTTCAGGGCGCACATAAGAGTAAACCTACTCATTGTGGGCATTAGACAACACAAACATGAATATGTTTGTCCTGACTTTTCACTCTTCGATCTTATCCTTAATAATGAGATGTAATAAATATTGTGTTCCCTTTCAGCTTGTTTCTGAAGGTAGAGCGTCTTATTATGTGTTTAGCACAGTACGATCCAATACCTCCGACTTTAGATCACATTACAAAAAATGGATTTACCTCCTATACGGGTACAAACATTGCAGAAGATCCGAACATACACATCTTTGGGTTGTGAGCAGTGCCATTTAAACACTTTTCTACGCAGCATCTAAGATAGGACTAATTCAGAACTTTTTTTTCGGGGAGAAAAGAACTCACGTTGTATGCACGATGCTCCTGTGTAGCCATCCTTACAACCACTAGCGCACGCGCCTGTGACCGCGTTACAAAGTTCTGTTGGATCTGCGCATGAGCACTCATGAGAACAGTCCACTCCAAAAGTGAAGGGTGTGCAAGCTGGAAAAAGAAAAAAACACCGATCTAAGTTAATCAGTCAGCCAGTTCATAAATACACGAATACATATTATTCAAACAACAACTAAAAGAAAGAACAAAAGTAAGATACAGTGAATATTCGTTCATACAGCCAATTTTGTATAGACTGCGAACGATGAACGAAAATAACAGTAAAACAAGCAATTGGTTTATTTTTTAATTTTTGTTTGTTTGTTTGTTTTGCGTTCGCCTTATTTCTCTAATCCACAAGGTGGTGTGCGTTGCACTGTGGTTTTTATTTTGCGCCTGTCGGTCCAGTGCTTCCGACTTCAGCATGCATTTTAGTAACGGGTTTGCCTCCCCGGGGTAACGGCCGGTGTCGAACTCAGCACCTTTGTGTTGTGAGCCGTGCCACTTAACCACTAGGCCACGCCGTCCCCTTTATTTCACTCGCAACAATATAACATCGAAGTAACGAACATAAAATTGCTATGCTGAACTAGGATGTGTCAGATCAAAATGTGCAAATATCGCAGTTAAGCTGTAAACTACGACACAACGCACTCCGTTATCCGGACAACATCTTGTACTTGCAAACCCATTTTCATAGCTTGGTAGTGGGAATTTGGGAACGTAAGATGAAGAAGATTATTATGTGTTATATTACCAGGAATGCACCTAAAATGAAGAATCCATTCTGACATGAATTACATTGTATGACCTTCTCAAACGTGCGTCATTGATAATATTATTTGAAAGAGAGGAAAACAAATGAGGTATTGAACAAGTTGGGGGTGGCTAGAGAATTGATGACCGAAATCAAGATTAGACAGTTAAGTTATTTTGACCATATAATAAATAGTATCCAGTTAAGTTATTTTGACCATATAATAAGTATTAGACAGTTAAGTTATTTTGACCATATAATAAATATTATACAGTTAAGTTATTTTAACTAAATAATAAATATTATCCAATTAAGTTATTTTGACCATATAATAAATATTATCCAGTTAAGTTATTTTGACCATATAATAAATATTATCCAGTGAAGTTATTTTAACCAAATAATAAATATTATCCAGTTAAGTTATTTTGACCATATAATAAATATTATCCAGTTAAGTTATTTTGACCATATAATAAATATTATCCAGTTAAGTTATTTTGACCATATAATAAATATTATCCAGTTAAGTTATTTTGACCATATAATAAATATTATCCAGTGAAGTTATTTTGACCACATAATAAATATTATCCAGTCAAGTTATTTTGACCATATAATAAATATTATCCAGTTAAGTTATTTTGACCACATAATAAATATTATCCAGTCAAGTTATTTTGACCATATAATAAATATTATCCAGTTAAGTTATTTTGACCATATAATAAATATTATCCAGTTAAGTTATTTTGACCATATAATAAATATTATCCGGTTAAGTTATTTTGACCATATAATAAATATTATCCAGTGAAGTTATTTTGACCATATAATAAATATTATCCAGTCAAGTTATTTTGACCATATAATAAATATTATCCAGTTAAGTTATTTTGACCATATAATAAAGAGGCTATACTAGAGAGTAGGAGAGAAGGCAGTCCTTCAAGAGGCAGATAACGTTAGAAGTAGGTAGATATCATCAGGAGATGGGCTGACAAATGGCTATCAAAATGCACCATTACGGCAAGATATAAAGTACGCTGGAGAACAATTGAAGTCGACATTCAATGCGGATATGGCACTTCAACTAAAGTTTGATATTGTTTAAAAGTATGTGAAGGCGACCTCGTCTTCTAGTAACCTTATTTGTTTCCATCGCCGGCGTGATAACTTCATAGTATTTCTTTCTTATGCCGTACCAAATGCATTAATATGATTTCACAGTCTAACTCCGTCCTTGTATGTTATTCCTTGGACGTCTGAGATGATTAGTTCATGTAATGAATTTACCGATCTCAACAGCCTGATCTCATCTGATAAGTGCAGCGGTCCCGATATCAGTCTTCCAGAATGCACCACTACGGCAAGAGAGAAAGAGAGAGAGAGAGAGAGGGGGAGAGAGAAGGAGAGAGAGACACAGAGAGAGAGAGAGAAAGATATATATATAAATATATATATATATATATATAGAGAGAGAGAGAGAGTACACTGACGATCCATTGCGACCGCCATTTCACGCAGAGATGGCATTTGAACTGAAACTGAAAACTGTTTCTCAGTTGTATTTCCCTACATGTATCGCAATAGAGATGTGGCAGGCAATCAATTAAAAAAAATATAATTGTGAATAGCTGACCCACGCTGCGCATTTATTCTGAATTCCAATTGAATTAAAATGTTTGTGTAGGGAAAAGCTCAGTTACTCGAGAATAGCTCACAATTAACAGTAAAGGTAAAGGTGGGTCTAATGGCAGCATTTGCCGTCGGGGATGAGGTAACTCTTCATGGACTAAACCGTAGCCTATATGAGGGGGGGGGGGGTTGCCAGTTTCCTTCCTTGTTGTTTATACTTTCGCCAACTCATACGTCAGACACCTATTTACAGCTAGGTCGTCTGGAGGAGCGGTGGTACCAGAAACGAATTTGTCCGTCCGTGATTTCGAACCCTGGCGTGGTGTAATCCCAGTCAAGCAAACTCCCTGCTGACAAGGCTACACGCTTCATTTAACAGTTCACAGAAGATAATATTATCTTTCCCTAAGGGGTAAACAAGTTTATTATAATATTTTAGAATGTGTGTACTGTTGTTTTAGACACTTTTTAAATTGTGCACAGCTACAGTGCATAGAAAGTGCATTTAAAGAGAAATGATGTACACAGTTCACACCATTTACATATTTTCATTAACAGGGATTGTGACAAAAAGTTCTATGATTGTACTGTAATTTCCTGTCTATACCCATCCATTTCAATTTTTATACACCATTACACCAGCGACAGTGCGCTAGACTAGGCCAGGTCACCAGTGCTCAACATCGGCAAATAGTTTGTTCACGTTTCAACGAAGACGTGTCATATTATTTGAGCACACGATTTGTAACTAAGGAGAATGGAATAAAGCTTTTGTCTTGTGATACAATAATGTAAAGAGAGTTTGGTGACATGACAAGATCACCAACGCAGAGGTATTGGAGAGAACAGGCACTGCCACGGTCTTTTCCGTGCTTGGTCTACGAAGGCTCCAATGGCTGGGACACTATAGAGGATGGAGATTGGCTGAATACTAAAGGGTATTCTCTATGGGGAATTGCGGATGGGGATGCCAATGAATGATACTCATAATGATTTAGATCTGATGTCCGTACATCACATGTGATGAAGACCACTCCCTTTTTTCAGCCATGTGGACAGTCTTTTCACTTGCTGTGACCGCTGAAATGGGTGTCTTGTGCGGTGATTTGGGTTAAAGTGAGGAAGACACTGCGCCTTTTGTCAACCTCACTCTGAGCTATCTTTGGCCAGTGGTAAGATATTTATCGAGACGACTAGAGATAGCACAGGATGCAGGGTTTACTCCCGAAGCCTTTCTCGTAAACAGGTATCACGCAAGGCAGCTGAGGGGGATGACACCTTAAGTTGTGTGTCGTGGCCTTTCCATAACCGCAAAAGGCCGCAGGGGCATCTCTCCCGGACCGTGTTCTAGTCCATTATAGTCGTGCCTAAATTGCAGTAACACCAAAACCGACGCTGTCTGCAGCTAGGGCGAATGGCGCCAATCGAGGAAAGTTCAGCTGTGTGAACTAGACCGTGAAAATACGACAATGGTTTAAGCGTAGTGCAAATTCATATAGCCGATATCCCCGGCAGGATAATTGGAATGAAGAAAACACACACACACAAGAACGAATTAATCAGTCCAAAAGGAAAACAACGACACATTTCCGTGAACACAAGTGTAAGTCGTCGACTAGTGTGAATTGTGGCAAATCAGTGACCTGACGGCATCCATAATGAATTAAACCACCAGAGCGGGATCAAGATGCTGAGCAGCGCATGAGCTGCAGTGGTCAGCGACCCATAGCTGACTGCTAGCGTCAAGGCCAGCAAACCAGAGCTGCCAAGACCCTTCTACAACTCCACGCGGTGATCCTGGATAACAGGCTGCAGCAGGGCAGACTGGCTAAGGAGAAGGGATCGAAGAGGGAATGCTAAGCCAGGACTAAACAAATGCTTGCTGAAGTCGGATGTGTTGGACCGAAAGCTGCAAATATCGCAATCAAGCTGTAAACTACGACACAACGCATTCCGTTCTCTGGACTACATTCTGCTACTTAAGCCCTTTCAGGGTTTGGTAGCGGGAGATTGAGAACGAACGAAGAAGAAGAAGAAGAAGAAACCACCAGAGCAATGTAGACCGCAGCCAATAGGGCGCCATCTTTGCTGCTCACATTTGTACATAGTGGCACTAACAGATCCAAGGAATTAGTCCAACAAGGACCCAGTACTGTGTACACATTATAGAGATTCGATGATTTAGAACTGATACTCATCAGGATTTAGATCCTCAACATTCAGCTAGCTTGTGTGAGAAAAGTGCGAAATATTTATATGGAGTTTTGTAATGAACACAGACAAGGCAAAACAACCAAAACCTTAAGCTATTCTAGAACAACATGAGATTTAGAAAGTCACAAGTTTTGAGTACCTCGGCTCAATTTTAATTAAAAATGGAGATTGCCTGAAGGAAGTCAGACGGAGAATGGGAATGGCAATGTAGAGGTTGAAACAATTGAGAAACGGCTGGTAGAACATTAACAGAATGATGAGCTTAAGAATCCCACGAACTTACATCTTCCCTGTGGTAACGTACGAATTGGAAACGTGCAACACCACACAAACATTTAAGATAAAGATGGAGTCTTTTGAAATAAAATGCTAATGATTTAAGAGCAGTACTCTGTCAACTATGCCAGCAGTCCGCACCAAAAAGGGTAGTGGTACAGTAGGTTCCATCCCACTGCAACATCCAAGGCAACGAGGAGGCAGACAGACTGGCAAAAGAAGGTGCAAGACTACCACAACCAGATCCTAGTGTGACATACGAAGAGTCAAAACGGCTTATTAGAGCTAGATACATGACCAAATGGGAAACAGAACATACTGGCTACACAAAAAATGATGGCTATTACCAGTTGAACAGAAGAGAGCAGGTCGTGGTTTTCAGACTTCGCACTGGCCACAATAGATTGAGGTACCACCTATTCAATAAATTGAAGATAGGTGGCACCGACGAATGCACGTGTGGTACCGGGAAAATGACCGCTGAGCATTTGCTGCAAAACTGTCCGACATACGAGGATCAGAGAGAGCAGATGTGGCCATCACCAGTGGCAACACTAGACAAGCTCTACGGCAGTGTCGACAGCCTCAGGATGACCACTGCTTTTTTCGAAAAAATAAAGGTCGACGTCTGACAGCGTAAGAAGAAGAAGAAATAAAATGCAACAGGACAATGCTCAATATACCATGGAGTGCGAAAAAAAAAAAAAAATGCAAATATCCGACAAGAACTGGACATCCAGGGAAGTTGTTTAGTAAACTATATCTTGTCGAGAAAGCTAAAATATTTAGTAGCTGGAGGGCATGGCGCCTGGAAAGCGGGACAGAGGCAGACCGAAGAGAAGATGGACACAAGACATCATGGAGGTCCTGAAGATGTCAACGTCTGGTCAGAGATCGAGTCTTACAGATCGGCTTTTGTCAGAGCGACTTTCTGCAAAGGACATGCTACATGATGATGACGATGATTAATTATTTTGTTATGGTCTTTTGTATCTTGACAGACGGTCAGTAACCTAGTCTGTTGTAGAGATGGCGGTTGTTGCATCTGTCCTGGAGGGACAGCGATTTTCGTGGTTGATTTTGCCGATTCACGATTGACAGAGACGACAGCAGTGTAAATAGAAAAAAAGTTTGATTTGTGTGGTGTAGGCTCGTTTCTTTTGCGCCGTTTGTTTTCCATCTTTGTCACCAGAACTAGCTCACAAAATCGTTCATGGATCTTCTTTTGCAAATGGCCTTAGTGTGTGTTTGGTGTGGTGTGTGTTTGGTGTGTGTTTGGTGTGGTGTGTGTTTGGTGTGTGTTTGGTGTGGTGTGTGTTTGGTGTGGTGTGTGTTTGGTGTGGTGTGTGTTTGGTGGGGTGTGTGTTTGGTGTGGTGTGTGTGGTGGGATGAGAAGTGTGTGATGTGTATGTGTGGTGCGTATGTATGGTGTTTATGTATGGTGTGCTTGTATGGTGTGTGTGTGGTGTGTGTAAAGTGTGTGTTTGGTGAGAGTGTGTGTGTGTGTGTATAGTGTGTGTTTGGTGAGAGAGTGTGTGTGTGTGTGTGTGGTGTGTGTGCACGTGTTAACAATTTAAAAAAAATGTCATTCACAACTCTGAATCCTTCTTGACGTCAATATTTTTGTAAATGTCAGTTTGAATATATAAGATAGCATGTACTGAATTAATATGTTGGCTGCTTGTATTTGTTCAAGTGATATTAATTATAACAAATTTCATGTGTATATAAACGTATCTGAATTAAAGATATTACACATAACCATTGCTTACTTCTGTTATGTAAATTTCAATTATGGAATATAACATTGACTCCGTAATACAAATTTAATATTGAAAAATAATATTTGATAAGGACATGCTGAGCAGTGTATCAGTTGTAGCGGTCAGCAACCCAAAGCTGACTGCTAGCGTCAGAGCCAGAGACCCAAAGATGGAAATGCCGTTGTCCATTTCAACGCGATGATCCTGGATAACAGGCTGCAACAGGGCAGACTGGCTAAGGAGAAGAGATTGAAAAGGAAAGGCTTACCTGGAATTTAAAAAAATGCCATGCTGAAGTCGGATGTGTCGGACTGAAAGGTGCAAATATTGCAGTCAAGCTGTAAACTACGAAACAACGCATTCCTTTCTCTGGAGTACATCCTGCTAATAGCTGTCCATCGTTGTCGATGAGGACCGCCGACATCATCCTTGTCACAGATTTCCCTGTTAGGTGTGAGTGCGCATGTGGCTGAACAGGCCAATGCGAGCACGAAAACATCTGCTACATATCGGGCACACGAGGTTTGTAGAAGGGGATGGTGTTCCCGCTGCTCGGGATTTCCGCGTCTCGCGTCTGTTCTGGGCTTTCACAACACGGTCGTCTTCACCGGCAGCTACACCCGATTTGACTGCACTTCTCCAGTCAGATCTGTTTTTCGCAAGACATTCCCAGGTGTCGAAGTCTATCTGGCAACTTTTTAGTGAGTCCTTCAGACAGTCTTTAAAACGTTTCTTTGGGCGCCCTCTCTCGCGCCATCCGTCTCTCAGCTCGCCGTAGAGAAGCTTCTTTGGGAGCCGCTCGTCTGACATACGGACGAGGTGTCCGGCCCATCCTAGTCGTGCTTTTTCTAGCAGTGCATGTATGCTGGGCATGTTAGCCCTCGAGAGAACCTCGATGTCAGTGACACGATCTTGCCATCGGATGTGGAATATTCGCCTCAGGCAACCTGTGTGGAAGTGGTTTAACCTCCTTGCATGTCCAGAGTATACAGTCCAGCTTTCGCAAGCGTATAGTAGGGTTGGAATGATGGTTGCACGGTAGCTACTTACACATCCTGCTACTTGCAAAGCAATTTTCAGGACTTAGTAATGGGAGTTTGAAAACGTTCAGGGCTTGGTAGCGGGAGATTGAGAACGCTCAGGGCTTAATAGTGGGAGTTTGAGAACGTTCAGGGCTTGGTAGTGGGGGGAGTTTGAGAACGTTCAGGGCTTGGTAGTTGGGGGGAGTTTGAGAACGTTCAGGGCTTGGTTGTGGGGGGGGGGGGGGTGAGTTTGAGAACGTTCAGGGCTTGGTAGTGGGGGGAGTTTGAGAACGTTCAGGGCTTGGTAGTTGGAGTTTGAGAACGTTCAGGGCTTGGTAGTGGAGGGAGTTTCAGAACGTTCAGGGCTTGGTAGTGGGGGGGGGGGGGGGGAGTTTTAGAACGTTCAGGGTTTGGTAGTGAGAGTTTGAGAACGACCAATGAAGAAGAAGTATACTAAGTATCTTGAATAGATATTCAAACATGGAAATTTATAATTCATGTATTTTATACTTTATTTTGGGAATGCCAGGTGTACGTGCATGTAGAATTTTATATGTTTTTCCATAGCATAAGGAAATACATTATTCAGAAAAATTAATTATTCCTCTTCTCTGGAATTCTTCCTGAAAAGATCGTTGTTACAGGCCAAATTTTACAGTGAGGCTGCGATATTTGCCCATTTTGGTCCTACACATTTGGTTTTAGCCAAGTTTATGGGTACTAGATTGTCTTTCCCTTAGCGTTCCCTATACTTTTAGCTAGACTATAATATTTGTGTATAACAGGGACAAGAATAGAACCAGACAAGGACAAGAATAGAACCAGACAAGGACAAGAATAGAACCAGACAAGGACAAGAATAGAACCAGACAAGAACAAGAATAATTCCAGACAAGGACAAGAATAGTACCAGACAAGGACAAGAATAGTACCAGACAAGGACAAGAATAGTACCAGACAAGGACAAGAATAGAAACAGACAAGGACAAGAATAGAAACAGAAAAGGACAAGAATAGTACCAGACAAGGAGAAGAATAGTACCAGACAAGGACAAGAATAGAAACAGACAAGGACAAGAATAGTACCAGACAAGGACAAGAATAGAAACAGACAAGGACAAGAATAGTACCAGACAAGGAGAAGAATAGTACCAGACAAGGACAATAATAGAAACAGACAAGGACAAGAATAGTACCAGACAAGGACAAGAATAGAAACAGACAAGGACAAGGATAGTACCAGACAAGGACAAGAATAGTACCAGACAAGGACAAGAATAGTACCAGACAAGGACAAGAATAGTACCAGACAAGGACAAGGATAGTACCAGACAAGGACAAGAATAGTACCAGACAAGGACAAGAATAGAAACAGACAAGGACAAGGATAGTACCAGACAAGGACAAGAATAGTACCAGACAAGGACAAGAATAGAAACAGACAAGGACAAGAATAGTACCAGACAAGGACAAGGATAGTACCAGACAAGGACAAGGATAGTACCAGACAAGGACAAGAATAGTACCAGACAAGGACAAGAATAGAGCCATTCCCTCAACGAGAGCATGTCGTACCAGGCGACTAGCTGTGGGGCATGACATAACAGTCGCTATGGTTATGTGGTTTGTTTAGAGCAGCATAGATGGCGCCTAACAGGTTGTGGGTCTACTTTGCTCTAGTGTTTGAGTCTATTAACAAGGATTCGCACATCGGTTAACCACTCTCCCTAAGCGTTTGTTCCAATGCAGGGAGTATTAAGCTGCTCGAGCCTAGCCCGCTTAGCAAAAAACCCTTCTCGCGGCTACATGCAGCTCATACCAGAGCTGGGTCCTGCACAGGGTCATCTGCCCCTGTAGAAGTACATGTCGACTAAGACCTAAGAACTAAGTACAATTGTGCAGCGTATTTCTAGGACCACAGTTTTGAGGCGAGATAGGATCTTGGTCAGTTCTATTTTGCTGATCCTAATACAAGCAGTCATCTATGAGGCCCTGACTGCATTAAGCATTTGCACTGTGCTTCATTGTTGGCCCCTAAATATTAATTAAGCCCTTTATCTTTGTTTATATCTAATGGCATATTGTAAATAAATTCTTCATAAAAAGTAAATATTTAATTTACATGTGTTTGACCACGTGTTTACCTATCTTTTACCAATCATTTTACATATAAACACATTTCACATACATCAAATGACCATGGAAGGTCATATGGTAAAACAAGCACCACATATTGTTCAAATTTAAGTAGCCGAAACTCGACGTGGTTGATTCCTGCTTTTCTATCTTTAAATTATCCTAATCTCGCTACTGTATCTACTCTAATTCTGCAGAAATTCTCACAATTACCATGTTGCCTCTATTGCTGTACTTAAATGAAGAAAAACACGCCTCAACTTTTGAAACATTGGTCCAATTTCGCTGTCATACCTCCACAGCAAATTTTTGTTTTTATTGTATAATTTAATACATGTGTAGTGCAGCGTTGTAGTACAAGTACATCCAATTTTAAATGAGCACACTGTTTATACAATTTATATTAAGGCTTTTTGGAAATCCTCTACAAATTGTGGGTTATTTTTGGTTACTTCCCTTTGCTTTCATAACGTATTTCAAGGGACGTAACTAAAAGACATTTGGAACAGCGGCATTTGGAAGTCTGCTACTCGTGTTACGTTTCTCTTTCCAGCTCACTGTGGCATACCTGGGAATGAAAGGGTGGACAGCCTGGCCAGGGATGGAAGACAAATAGAACAATTCAGCCACCCGGTGTCACTACCAGAAGTCAAGGTACACATACAAAAATATAAACAACAGTGGATATAAAGAACAAACAGCAAATAACCACAGGGCCTAATCAAAAGACTGAATCGGTCAACATCAAACAAAAGTAGGACCCCCAGGTCTATCCATCTACTCAGAGCCAGGCGCGCGAGACAAACGTGAAGAGGATATTCGGAAATGCTGTAAAACAGGAAGCACAAGCAACAGGGTAAAGTATCGGTTTGTAAAACATCGCCCATGCAGAATCAAGGTAATATGATTTATTCTATTTTATAAATATTGATGAATCAAAACTTTGTTGGAAAAGAGTGGAAAACAGCCAAGGTCAGAACCTTGCACGCATAATCTAATAGATAGTTAATAAAAATTTTTAAAAAAATAAATAAAAATAAATCTCCCAAATCAGAACAATACTTTTATAATTGGACCGGATTGAACCACTGAACCTCAAGAAAGACTAACAATCCCACGTAGCACAAGCAAAGTGGAAAAAACAAAAACAAAAAAACACAAAATGAAAATAATACAATGGAACTGCAGAGGCCTACACAAAAACTTTAAGCCATACCTAGGACTGGCTAATCTGGGAAAAGAAACAATAATATATGCGATTCAAGAAACCATGCTCAACCCAACCAAAAGACTCAATATTCCAAAATACAATATAGTTAGGAACGATAGAGAGACAGGAGCGAAAGGAGGAGTAGCCTTTATAGTAAATGAAGAATACAAAATAATGGACTGGGATCCATTTAATACCGAAAACCTAGAAGGCCTATCCATTAAAATAGACAGTAGTCCAGCGAGCATCACAATAATAAACATATACAACCCAAGAGGAAAATTCACCACAAATGACATGGAAACAATCAAAGCACAAATAAACAATAGAACAATCATAGTAGGGGATTTCAACGCACATCATCCAGCATGGGGAGGAAGCGCGATAGACACGGCAGGGAAACAAATAATGACCTTCTGCGAAGAAAACAATCTAATAATAATAAACGATGGGTCAATGACCAGAATAAATAACAATCCAAATGGATCAGATACGGCTATAGACATCACAATAATGACGCCAAACTTAGCAACCATCAAATGGGAAGTTCTGGATAATGCAGGATCGGACCACCTGCCCATAGCAATTTATTTAAAAGAAAAATACATACGAAACACTGGATCAATCAGACCCTATTTTAACTACCATAAGGCAGACTGGAACGGATTCCAAGAAGATCTGCTCAGACTCAAAAGAGAAGACTTAATCTCAGATAACGTAGACGTATTCAACCATAACCTAACAACCAACATCCTGCAGATAGCTATAAAGCACATTCCCAACAAAAACATGCCAGCTAACTTAATACAATCCACAGGAAAAGAAAACCATTACGGTAACCGTAAAAACAACAAAACACCTGTACCCTGGTGGAATGAGGAATGCACTAACCAAATTAAAAAAAGACAAAAAGCTCTAAAGAAATACAGGAAATACAAAACAGAAGACAACCAAAAATCTTACCAAACAATTAAAAAAGAAACAGAGAAAGTAATAGAAAAAGCAAAAAGAAAACAGTGGAGGACATTCTGCCAAACCCTAAATCCTTCATCCAAAATAACAGAGGTATGGAAAAAATTAAAATCCATAACAGACGGCAATATCAAAAGCACCTTCCCAGCAATCAGAATCCCGGAACTAGGAGAAACTGATAAACAAAAAGCAAATATACTGGCCGCACAATTCTATAAAGTCAGCGCTAATAGCTCACTTAAAAATGACGAAATACAAAGAAGAGAAAACCTAATGGTACAGTTAAAGGCAGGTCAAGGGGCTTCCCTAGACACGCAAACAAACCTAAACGCACAATTAACAATAGAAGAGACAATACAGGCAATAAAATCCAAAACAAATACTACAGCAGGACAAGACATCCTAAGCTACGAAATCCTAAAGAACATTCCGATAACTACACTAACTCTAATAGTTCAACTTTTTAATTTAATTTGGAACACGGGAAATATCCCAAAAGCATGGAAAATGGCGGTGATTGTTCCTGTCCTGAAGCCAAACAAAGAAGCCCATGATGCTAGCTCATACAGACCGATATCTCTAACCTCTCAAATAGGGAAAATCTTAGAAACAATAATCAATAATCGTATTAAATATCACTTAGAACAAAACAATCTATACAGCCCCACCCAAACAGGATTTAGGAAAGGAAAAAGTACAGTAGACCAGCTACTAAAACTAGAACACGAAGTAAAAGCAGGATTCCAAAAAGGAGAAAAAACTGCTGCAATTTTCTTAGACGTAGCAAGAGCATATGACGAATGTTGGAGGGAAGGGGCACTTTATAAAATACAGAAGATAGGAATAACAGGCAAAGCCTACCAGTACTTAAAGAACTTCATGGAAGAGAGATACTTTGAAGTTCAAATCCAAGACCAACGGTCCGGAAAATTCAAACAAGAGAACGGCATTCCCCAGGGGTCAGTAATATCCCCAACTATCTTTACAATAATGGTAAACGACCTGGGGGAAGAATTCACAGACATTAGAAATAGCTTATCGCAATATGCAGATGATGCAGCAATTTGGAGACCAGGAACACACCTACCCCATACCTATAATAAACTACAAATACAAATAAACAAAGTAGCAGAATGGATGGTCAAGTGGGGTTTTAATCTAAATATAAATAAGACGGTAGGGATGGTTTTCGGGAAAAGCCGAGAGAAACAAATAATGAATGTACATGTAAATCAAGAAAAAATAAAAACAGTGAGCAACACTACGTTCCTAGGAATGGACCTAAATCGAGATTTAGACTGGAGTAACCATATAAACAAAACAGTAGAAATATGTAGGGGTACAATAAATATGATGAGGTATATAAAAGGAAATGGATGGGGAGCTGGCAACAAGACAATGTTAACCTTCTACAAAGCATTTGTCAGGGGGAAAATCGACTACGCAAGTATTGTATATGACTCCGCCCCAAACAGCTACAAAAGTAAATTAGATAGAATACAAAACCAGGCCCTTAATATAATAGCTGGAACAATAAAGACCACATCAAAAGAAGCAATAGAGGTAGCCCTAGGAGTAACTCCCCTAGGACTAAGAAGGAAAGAGCTAAGATTAAAATATTGGAGCAAAATAGCGAACAATAACACACATCCAGCATTTAAATCTTTTGTAGAGTACTACAACCTCATCGGGAAGAAATCAATAGTACTCAGTAGATGTCCGACAGGGTGGAAAACAACAACAGAAATCAAAGATTACCAGATGCTTAAAGAAACAATACAATCTGTCAAATCAACAAGACTAGATATCCCCCCATGGGAACTCATAACCCCAGTTACAGACACGTTCCTAGCTAATCACAAAAACAAGAAAGAAAAGAAAAACAAATTAAGAAACGAGGCAAATAAACGCATCAAAGAAAACACGAGAAACCATCTAAACATATACACAGATGGATCAAAAGGGGAGGATAACACAGTAGGTGTAGGGATAGTAATCCCTCAGGGGGATTTAACCAAATCATATAAAATAACAGGCCCAGCAACAATATTCACAGCAGAACTTATAGGAATCCAAAAAGCAATGGAAATACTAATGGACAATAAAAATACTCCAAGCAAAGTGACGATATTAACAGATTCACTATCCGCAATAAAATCAATTCAAAACCTGAGAGATCACAAAGCGGGTATAGAATACGAAATACTGAAACTGAATACTAAATTGTATCTTAAAAAATGTCACGTGACAATCATGTGGGTCCCAGCTCATGTGGGGATAGAAGGAAACGAATTAGCAGACAAAGTTTTTTTTTTTTTTTTTTTTTTTTTTTTTTTTTTTTTTTTTTTGTTGTTGACCCAAAAGAGACCTTGATGCTGGGTTGTGAGTTTTGTGGGCAATTGATGAATTTGCACAAGCCTCACGGAGGTGGATGTCCCATTTTATGGCAGCATTATTGGCAGCTCCTGGCTCTGATTTACGGAAGGCAATACCATTCATCTCTTTGCTCAATACATGAAGAGAGTGGTCTCCCTGTAGGACAGACGTGTACCCTCTAGCCATGTGCCGGAGCGAGCAGAAATGCCCTGCTGACATGTGCGACCATCTCTAAGCGTTCTTGGTGGGCTGTTGGAGACATAGCAGGTCTTGACACTTTGTTTGGTGCGCAGTCCGACGATGCGTAAGATTCGTCTTTCCTGCGATGACTGCACACGGGGTTATTCTCCTGCGGTGCAGGAGGTCCATTTTCCACGTGCTGAGTTGGATCTGAAAATGACAGTGGTATACCTCGCGACTTAAAAATGTGGTGCTTCGTGTGGTTACATTCTACTAAATTTGACCTATTGTTGCCAGTGGGTAAATTAACACACAGGTGCCCATGTGGCGATAGACTCGGTGGATTGCTCTAGCTTGGCCACAGTTTCTGTGTCGCCTGTGCCTTGCACGTGGTGATCGGTGGTCGATGCTTGTGGATTCAGTGGGAGGATGCGTCGACTGATGATGTAACGGACTCACACTACAATTAGCCCATCGGTTATGTAGCGAGTGGGTGTGACAAATCACGAACGCTACAGTGTGCACACATGTAGATGTGCACATATGTAGGTGTGTAGATATGTAGGTGTGTAGATATGTACGTATGAGTATATATATGTGGACATTTTAATTTACACTTATGTATGTATTTATAGGTTTATATATGTATATCCCTTCTGCGGGCATCCTCACCACTATATATCCACACTTAATATAATTATACTACTATTACATCAACCTTTTTGTATCTATAATTATTTAATCAATTATCTACCTTTCTATTGTTCTTCTGTTCCTGAGCCTACCACACATTCAACACATAATTGACTGCGAGAGCTAGAGGGCACAGGTGAGATGAGGGATCTACAAGGGGACACACAAATCAGTGAATCGCTTACAAGTTGGAGGAAGTCAACACAGATGGGCCTCACAACAGAAGGAAGACACTTTTCAATTAATTTATATTGTACTCTTAATCCTTATGTATCAAGTATATTGTTTGTTATATTTCCCAATCATTCCATCTCATTCATTCTCGATGTACACCTCACTACACTGCTATCTTCACAATTGTGTATAAAATGTATAAGGGGGCTTTATATTTTTTTTTTTTTTTTTTTTTTTTTTTTTTTTTTTTAAATAGAAGGAAAAAAAAAAATAAAAAAAATAAAAAAGGAAGGAAAGAGGGGACAAAGGAAAAAAAAAAAAAAAAAAAAAAAAAAAAAGAAAGAAATCAGGAAACAAAAAAAAAAAAAAAAAAAAAAATCAAGTATGACAGAAAATAAAAATGGTCCCAGGAAAACTATTGTGCATATTTATGCAAATACCTACGGCGGACAACTAGGAACATCAAAAGCGAGGAACAACGGGAGGAACATCACGGAAATACCAGGCTAGGTACAAACAGATACACACACGCATCCAAGCACTGGTTTATGCGTCTTAATATCGCCCAAATTGACTGCGGTCTGGGTCGGAATATGCGCGCCTCCGCCAGTAGAAACTAGTGAGGCAAACACATAACGAAAGGATAATTAGAAGCGAGGAACAAAGGGAGGAACATCACGGAAACACCAGGTTAGGTACAAACAGATACACACACGCATCCAAGCACTGGTTTATGCGTCTTAATATCGCCCAAATTGACTACGGTCTGGGGTGGAATAGGCGCGCCTCCGCCAGTAGAAACTAGTGAGGCAAACACAAAAAATAAAAAAAAAAAAAAAAAAAGACTGAATAGGAAACAGTATACCACAATTTTCCGCCTCAGAACAGGTTATTGCAGACACATGCAGAGAAACATGCAAGACGTATGGCTCCGATGAAAACAAGAAATATGCAGATACGAATGACTCAAAGCGATTTTATGGCGCCTTGAAGGTAGTTCATATTCTCTAATCCAATCATCCATCACATGTTGTTAGTACTGATCGCACGACACTACTGGCGGAGAAAGATAGATTCTTCAGCGCAAGGCAGCGCATATCAGAAACCTCAATCATCCATCACATGTTGTTAGTACTGATCGCACGACACTACTGGCGGAGAAAGATAGATTCTTCAGCGCAAGGCAGCGCATTTCGGAAACCTCAATCATCCATCACATGTTGTTAGTACTGATCGCACGACACTACTGGCGGAGAAAGATAGATTCTTCAGCGCAAGGCAGCGCATATCGGAAACCTCAATCATCCATCACATGTTGTTAGTACTGATCGCACGACACTACTGGCGGAGAAAGATAGATTCTTCAGCGCAAGGCAGCGCATTTCGGAAACGTCAATCATCCATCACATGTTGTTAGTACTGATCGCACGACACTACTGGCGGAGAAAGAAAGATTCTTCAGCGCAAGGCAGCGCATATCGGAAACCTCAATCATCCATCACATGTTGTTAGTACTGATCGCACGACACTACTGGAGGAGAAAGATAGATTCTTCAGCGCAATGCAGCGCATTTCGGAAACGTCAATCATCCATCACATGTTGTTAGTACTGATCGCACGACACTACTGGCGGAGAAAGAAAGATTCTTCAGCGCAAGGCAGCGCATATCGGAAACCTCAATCATCCATCACATGTTGTTAGTACTGATCGCACGACACTACTGGCGGAGAAAGATAGATTCTTCAGCGCAAGGCAGCGCATTTCGGAAACCTCAATCATCCATCACATGTTGTTAGTACTGATCGCACGACACTACTGGCGGAGAAAGATAGATTCTTCAGCGCAAGGCAGCGCATATCGGAAACCTCAATCATCCTTCCAGCTCAATCGTCTAACTAGTCATCTTGACGCAAACCTACTCCTAACGAGTCAGTGTTGTTTCTGAGAGAGTCATGGGACGGTAGATATAATATGTGCAGCACGTCAGCTATAGAAGAAATGTCAAGAACAACATTGTGAAATGTACTTTAAAAAAAAATCTCACCAAGGTCTTCGACACTGTCAACTAAAGAGGGCTCTAGAAAATCATCGCAAGGTTTGGTTGTCGCGGTAGATTCAATATATGTGTCTGTCAGTATCATGATGGCTCGAGAATTGTTTGTAGTGTAATTAGTCGACGATGGTATCAAACATGGATGTCTGCTAACACACACTCTCTTTAGCATGGTCTTCGCATCAATTCACTCTGATTCTAACAATGGAACTGTTACTGACATGTACAGCAGGTACAGGACGCAAGGTTGGCTGTTCAATCTGTGGCGTCTGAAGTCTTAATCCAAGTTGAGTGTAGCCACCATCTTAGATACCCTGTTAAGAACGAGATATGCAGTCAACCATGACAGGGCTGTAAATGACGTGCAGCCATTTTGGTTTCACGGTAGTCTATAGTTTGTTCATGGGAAGGCACACAGAGAACCAAACATCAAAACGCAGAATCAACGTCCCAAGGCGGTCGATTACTTCACTTGCTTGGGCGGTACTGAGATCAGCAATATCATTGCGGAAACAAGCACTGGGTTTGGGAGACTACACGCGATCGTCTGAAACCGACACGGCATCTATGTTGCTACCAAGATAAAAAATGTATCGTCCCGTTGTGCTAGCCACTTTACTACATACCTGCGAAACATGGACAGTGTACAGCGGACATGCAAGACAGCTAAATTGTTTCTAAATGAGTGGCCAACGTATACTGCCAGGGATCAGGTTGCAGGACAGAGCACTTAGAGCAATTATAGCACGTAGAGCACTTAGAGAAATTAGAGCACGTAGAACACATAGAGCACTTAGAGCACGTAGAGCACTTAGAGCACGTAGAGCATTTAGAGCATGCAGAGCACTTAGAACACGTAGAGCCCTTGGAGCACTTATAGCACTTAGAGCACATAGAACACTTAGAGCACGCAGAGCACTTAGAACACGTAGAGCCCTTGGAGCACTTAAAGCACTTAACTCTGAAGTTCTTAACAAGTCAAACATGTTGAGCATCGATACACTTTTGTTGTTTGTTGTTTAATGCCCACAATGAGTAAGTTTATTCTTTTGTGCGTTCTGAAAAGGACACGGGTTGTAGCAGCTTCCCTCACATCCCAACCATGCTGATGAAGGCAGACTGCGGTCCTCCTGGCGGCTGTGCTATGATTGGTTTCATCTGCGTCTCGCTCACTACCTCGGGAATCACTTCGGCTGCCTTGAAAACAACCTGATTCCAAGGAACGCTACATGGCAGAGAGATTGTGGTCTTTGTCACTGTATTGACCCTGACGCGACATGTTAGAAACCCAGACATGATATACCGGGCATGTTTGCATGCCCGATGAACCCCTAACAGCCACCCCCCTCCCCCCAACCCAACCCCTAAGCATCGGTGACATCTTTTAGGAAGGAAGACCTTTGTCAGGTCAGTGACACAGCAGACACGCTACAGAGACAATTAAAAAATGTGTATGTAAAACCAACATTGATGTCACCCCCTGGGAGATTCTTTGCACATATCTCGCTAGAATCATTCAGGGTACTCAGATTGCAGATTATAACATCATAGCCATGGCTCAGAGAAGGTGAGACACCTGAAAACAAATACATTAGTTGACACCTCACAAGTCTTGCCACCGTGCCATGATGAAACTTTACAGTCAAATTAGATCACATCTCGAAACACATGTCTAATGTTGTCTAATGTTGTCCCCATCTTCGCTTGCGATAGGCAACTATTATGCTTCAAGAGGAACTAGACTAATATATGATGTTACTGATGATGAATCAAGAGCTGCTTGCCCAGAGCAACCAAGGCATATGCATCATCATCATCAAGTACCTTGCCGGTTGGCAATGGCGATAACGGACCTCCATCAGCTTCTATCCCGTGTCTCCTTTACCAAATGTTGATTGTCGCCCGTGCCATTCTCTCAGCCAGTCCATCTTTCTGGCTTCTTCTGTCTCTTTATCCTGCTATCCTTCATGTTGTTACAACCTGCCCCAAGCGGCCTCTTCTCATAACATGCCAGAAAAAGGATGACCGCTGTATTCTGATATTTGCAACCAGTTGTATGCGATATGTAAACAATGTCCAAAGAAGAGGTCTTGACATGATCTCCCAGAATCTCCATAAAATGGACCAACGATGGTAGTTGAAGAGAGATTGCCCTTAGAAAACTTGAGGAACACACAGACGTCGAAATGGAGGTTATGCTCCAGAGTTGGGACAACGAAAATGCACTTTGTTGCGTTCCTTAAAGACAGCAATAAACCATTTTGCACAATCGTAATTGAATGATTTGCCATTTCAGAGCGGAGGCAGAGAGACTGAGGGCTGCAGTAAAAGCAATGCTGACTGGCGAAAGCAATGAAAGCCAGATAGATCTGTTTACAGATGCCCTGTCCGTGGTTCCAGCACTAAAAAGCCAGACAAAATACTGAACTTAATGATTTAAGAGCAGTACTCTGTCAACTATGCCAGCAGTCCGCACCAAAAAGATTAGTGGTACAGTGGGTTCCATCCCACTGTAACATCCAAGGGAACGAGGAGGCAGACAGACTGGCAAAAGAAGGTGCAAGACCACCACAACCAGATTCTAGTGTGGCATACGAAGAGTCCAAAAGGTTTATTAGGGCCAGATATATGGCCAAATGGGAAACAGAACATATTGGCTACACAACAAATGATGCCTACTACCAGTTGAACAGAAGAGAGCAGGTCGTGATCTTCAGACTCCGCACAGGCCACAACAGACTGAAATACCATCTATTCAATAAAGTGAAGATATGTGGCACTGACGAATGCACCTGTGGTACAGGGAAAATGACCGCTGAACATCTGCTGCAAAATTGCCCGATATACGAGGACCAGAGAAAGCACATGTGGCCATCACCAGTGCCAACACTAGACAAGCTCTATGGCAGTGTCGACAGTCTCAGGATGACAGCTGCTTTCTTCGAACAAATTCAAGTTGACGTCTGACAGCTTACGAAGAGGAAGAAGAAGAAGAAGAAGAATGATTTGCCAGTAACTGACCAATGATCTAAGATTACAACAAAGAAACAAACAATTTAAATATGTTACTAACCAAATACAAAGACTTCACAGAGCGTTATCTGTCCGTCTTTGTTCATTATCCCAAAGAAGCGACCGGTAGAGGGCAGATCACACGTAAACTGGGTTGTCTTGTGAGATGCTGGGATGTGCGTGCAGGGTTTCCCCCAAAATGTGTCGACGTAATCACTGACGTGTACACGGAGTCTCCCAGGACGAGCTGTCTGATTGGCTGAAATAAAAGTGACAAAGCTGATAAGTAGATGAGAATGGGAATTTTCCAGTGTAGGGCCACTCTCCCCCTTCTCTCTCTTCTTACCTCACTCTGTTTCATTTGACTCTGTCCTACAGTCACACCCTTGCACAACTTTCACACGCGCCCTCGTGGTAAAGCCCTTCCATTGCACTTTGGTTGGGCTAGCTTCTGAGGGCGCACAAACCTAGCATAGATACATACAGATGCACACATGCATCCAAGCACTGGTTTATGCGTCCTGATATCGCCCAATGGACTACGGTCTGGGGTGGAAAGTGGCGCGCCTCCGCCAGTAAAAACTAGTGAGGCAAACATTTGAGCAAAAAAAAAATTTTTTTTCAGTGTAAAATGTAATGACACTTATTTAGCAGACCTGCGGTGGAGAATCGTCAGAGATTGTCTTTAACCACTTTTCAACTATATTGTATTGTGGATTGACCGGTTCCCTTCCTCGCTGTCCTGACTTGATTGATTCGACTTTTCTGTCCAAGCGAAGACATTCCTGCAATTTTCCATTTACTTGGAGCATGTATGTAAGCGCTAGAAGTGGCTATTTTATAACACTGATTGTCCGTGACAAAGTTGCTAGTTAGAGGCTAAATGAAATAGGGAAACTTCGAGGCATGTTTGTTAGTCTATCTGTCTATTTATCTTCAGACCACTTGTATTGTTGGACGTCGCGGGGAGGTGTGCCCTCATTTGTTTCAAAAATTTTGCAGGTGATAATCCGCTGGTGAGCTAGTGATGTTGCCAGGTCAATCCCAGTATCTGTTACCAATCATTAGGTTGGTAGCCATATGAGTTTACGATCGCCTTTTTAAAAATTGACAGGTGATGGTGGAAGCGTAAATTATAGCAAGGCAAACCCGCAGTCTGTCAGCCGCCATCTATGCTGGTCCTGTAACCACATAACCAAGACCTGATGTTATAGTCACAGTTCCCTTTTTTGCGACATATTCTCTGCGGGGCGAGAATTCAAAGAATAATTTTAGTACATTTCTAACTTTAATTCTGCCCGATAAGCGGCCGCTAGGCATACTCCTTTCGATTTCTGCCAAGGGATTCAGTGGTCTCGAGGAAAAGGTCTTGGGTGCCGGAGGTCGCGTGTTCGAATCACGGTGCTGACTGATTTTTTTTTTTCATGTTCGTCTTTCATGTTCAGTGTTGAGGTCGTTAAAAATTCATTGGCAGTTGGAAATCGAAAAGAGTAGGCTTAACGGCCGTTGCCTGGACAAAATTCAAGTTAAAACCCAAGTTATTTGTACATTTCCCCAAGTGGTTTGTTAAGAGTAACTATAGCTGGCGCCTAACTGGCTGGGGGTCTACTTAGCACTAATGTTTGAGCCTATTAAGATGGACTTACACATCTGTAAAAACCACTCTCCAAGAAACTGGTTGTATACAGACTCTGTAGAGTCTTCTAAACCAGTATAAAGACGTTAAGTGAAGTCAGGATGGCGCTTTAAAGGATTCATTGTACGCGACATCAATCTTTGAACCCGGTAGACCAGCTCCCAATCATCTTGTTCTGTCTCCATTATTTAAGCTTGGTTAACCTTTATCAGATGGGTAGACTGCAGTTCGCATCGGCTGTTGGGACAAACCCCGTCATTTTACTCTCAAAATATTGTGCTCTATCACCCTCAACAGAATACAATTCTTACTTCACCAGAAATACACACACAGAACATATGCCCGTTAATGGAATTGTAGTTTAACAATAACAATATCTGCCCCTTCCCGCATCCATCGACTGCTTCACATCCCTATTTCCTACAACCAGACATTTCTCACTCCCTACCCTCCTCTTTAATCCACCCACCCTCCACTCAGCCAGTTTATTTCTTCCTCCTTCAAAGAGCCGATCCCCCTGCTCCTCACAGATAAAGTGTTCAATGGGACATATCATTTTTCTTGTCGTTAATTCTTTTCAGCATCTTCATATTTGTTATTTCCTTCTCGGCACCTTTACCTAGCTGCGTGCTCCAAGATCATCAACATTGTCGAAATCAATCCATACTTCCCTATTTGCTTTTAATTTTAAAAAAACCCACACAATTATCAGTTTACTTACACAAACAGAAAGCCTGACCCTTCTTCTTAACCTGACAAACACAGC
Source organism: Ariolimax columbianus (assembly GCA_036924085.1). Lineage (NCBI taxonomy): Eukaryota > Metazoa > Mollusca > Gastropoda > Stylommatophora > Arionidae > Ariolimax > Ariolimax columbianus. The sequence goes on along the minus strand of JAVGWX010000010.1, from coordinate 67,671,193 downwards.
AGACAAACATAACGAATTATGTAACGGATTATAAAAAGTAGGATCCCCCATTTTTTTCCTTCTGTAACATTTGTTCTATGAGCGAACGTCAGAACTTCCGTACAAATCACTCACCAAAAATGATTTCCATGAAGAAGACTGTTCTCCGTACCAGAAGATCCGCACGCCACCAGCCCGTCCTGTTACTGGATGATGTCACGCAAGTTCCCACGTCACCGTCAACAGCACGAGCGCCCTTGGACCAATCAGGTGTCTTCATGTCAGTGGGCATGCCAAGTACAACGTTCTCTTGTTCAAACAAATCAGAACAGAGATCAGAAAAGACTTCACAAGGTTATATCATGTTATCTTTAGATCTCGATAATTAAAGAGTTTGACATCCTGGCTTCGAAGATTAGCTTTCAACTTCCGCCGCTCAAAATGAACCTCAATATAATTAGTAAAGGAGATACGAGGGCAAGTCAGTTAGTAGGTCACACACTGATATTGGATAACTGAAAAAAATTTAGTTGATAGTTTCTAAAAGTGATAATGGGAGGCGGCAACATCAATTTTGTGAATATTGTAGTGTGCAGAGTAAATACAAAATTCACATAATAGAACAGCGTGCTCTTGGGCGCTTTGTTGCGGATCTTTTGGGGTGGGGAAGGGGGGAGGGGGTGGGTGGGTTTGGACACAAGGAGTTTCTGCAGATGCTATTTATAAGGAAAGGCTTTCTGTTTATAGTTGAAAAGTGTTTGTTGCGTTAAGTGGTGCATATCTCGAGCAGCAAAGTGATGTCCCTTCGACCTATTGCGGTTATGGGAAAGGCCCGACACACAAGGTTAGATGTCATCCCTCCTCCGCTGCCTTGCGGAATACCTGTTCGCGAGAAAGGCTTCGGGAGTAAACCCTGAGAAAAAAAATATACATGCTGTGCTATGTCCAGTCGTATCGATAAACATTTTGCCACTGGCTAAGGGTAGCTCAGGACCAGAGAGTGAGGTTGACAAAAGGCGCAGTTTCATCCTCACTTTCATCCAAATCACAGCACGTTACCCATTTCAGTGGACACAGCAAGAGAAAAGACTGTCCCCACGGCTGAACAAAGAGAGGGGTCTTCATCACTTGTGATTGACGAGCATTATGGACATCTAGACAGAAACACTTTCTCAAGGAAGTCGACAAATTGCTGATGATGCTCGACTTGATCGTCTTGTTCAGATTGCCCCATCGCGGGGGATCTAGATGTTGAGCAGTGAATGAGCTATAGCGGTCAGCGGCGGCTCAAAACTGACTGCCAGCGTTAGGCCCAGTGAACCAGAGCTGACAAGACCTGTCTCCATCTCCACATGGTGATCCTGGATGACAGGTTGCAACAGGACAGAAAGGCAAAGGAAAATGGAGCGAATTGGAAATGCTAACGCGGTACCTAAAATATGCCTTGCTGAACTCGGTTTGTCTCGGACCGAAAGGTGCAAATGACTACAAGGTACTACTTACAGTGCTCTTTTTCAGGGCTTTGCAGCTAAAATTGAAGAAGGAGCAAGAACAAGGAGGTTGAAGAATTAGAATATTGTCACATGCGGCTCCATTAAAGGAGGATGAAGAATTAGAATATTGTCACATACGGCTCCATTAAAGGAGGATGAAGAATTAGAATATTGTCACATACGGCTCCATTAAAGGAGGATGAAGAATTAGAATATTGTCACATACGGCTTCATTAAAGGAGGATGAAGAATTAGAATATTGTCACATACGGCTCCATTAAAGGAGGATGAAGAATTAGAATATTGTCACATACGGCTCCATTAAAGGAGGAGGAAGAATTAGAATATTGTCACATACGGCTCCATTAAAGGAGGATGAAGAATTAGAATATTGTCACATACGGCTCCATTAAAGGAGGATGAAGAATTAGAATATTGTCACATACGGCTCCATTAACCAAGGAGTCAATTTACCAACTATAGGGGATTCCGTGGCGAAGTGGTTAAGCTGTCGGTCTCGTGATCAGGTGGTGTGGGTTCGACTCCGGACTCCGCCGTCTTTTTCACGGGTGCTTGATGCGGAGTCTCCTGTATCTCGTAGTCACCCTCTAGTCGTTTTATCCTTGACGTGCCACTGGGGGACGAAAGAGTGAGGATAAAAATTATCGCTAGCAAAATTAATTATGCCATTCCATCGTCTACGACGGACGGCGGCCTTTGCCTTTGTCTTTATAGTGGCAACGTTCCGAACATCCAACTTAACATCCCGATATAGTCCGTGCGATTTGACACACTGAAAACCCACCTCGACGGAGAGGTTTTGCGAATGACGGAGATGTTGAAAATGTGACCGTGACAGCAGACCAAGACTTCACGCTACAAGTTTTAGTGCACCGATAAGCTAAATGTATTAATATTGATTTAAATTATTTTGAAAATTATTGACAATTTATGTGCAACAATAAATAATGTTAAGGTTCGTAACTCATTAATAAAAAAAACGTAACTATTTGTGACCTTTTTACTGACTTGTCCTCGTTAAATTAAAAAAAATCAAAGCTTATGATCTTTCTATATGGCGCTGGGACACTGGGATTTGACTAAGAGATCACACTGCAGATCTTCACCAAGAGATCTCTTAGTCCCATACCTGGTACTAGATTATCAGAGCTAATATAGCAAACACAGATCTGTGACAAATAATAGAGGAGGAGTCAATGCAGTAGATGATGTAGGAGAGAAAGTGAAGAAGGAAAGGATTCACCTTAAGAAAATAGTCCGAAGATATTTTTAGGCATGCTCTGGATTGGTTCTTGTTCTTGATTTTAATGACCTGTTTCTCAGCATAGCTGCGCACCCCAACTTGGTCTCCAGCGGCCCCTGTCTTGGGCTACGGAAGTTCAATTGAAAGTAAGTCCTCTCTCCTGCAGAGGCGTATTGGATGTTGTTGTGTACAGCAAGGGAGTCTGACCAGCGCATTGGAGGTCTTCTCCGCGATATCTTTTTACCTAGGGGGTACTAGGAGGCGTGTTCAAATGAAACCGGACCTAACTGCAACAAGTGAACATACGTACGATGTGCATGATGACGTCTCTTCTGGTATAAACAACGCATAACAACCGTCAAGTTTGCAAAATTTCATTATCCTTCGACTCATAGTTACCTCATCATACCGTTGAAAACATTGCGGGTGTGATACGGAATTCGTCCAGAGTTAATCAGCGAGAGGTGATTCTGTTTCTAACATCTAAAGGATGTCGACCAGTTGACATTCATCGCAGAATGCAGGCAGTGTATGGTAACAAAAGTGTGTCGAAGACGACAGTGAAGGACTAGACAACGATGTTTAAAGAAGGACGTGAATTAACGAAAGATCTTCCGAGACCAGGTCAGGTGCATATTGTTGCGTTAACTCACGTCCTTTAAACATCGTTGTCCAGATCTTAACTGTTGTCATCGACATACTTTTGTCACCATACAATTGGTCGACATCCTTCAGCTGTTAGAAACCAAATCACCGCTCGCTGATCAACTCTGGACGGATTTCGTATCATATCCTTCATGTTTTCAATGGTCGGCTGAGGGAACTTTGAGTCGGAGGATAATGAAATTTTGCAAACGTGACTGTTGGTATGTGGCGTTTACACCAGAAATGACGTCATCATGCTCATTGTACGTATGTTCACTTGTTGCACTTTGGTCCGATTTCATTTGAACACGTCTCGTAGATTGCTGTCGCCGCGCTCCACCGACCATCGTTTCATCGCAACATGTAACCTGCCCGTCTGTGTTTTGCTTTGTCTGCATAGATTACCGCATCATTCACTAAGGACAAAAGTTGTATGGCAGAATTGTGGAGCTTTTACATACGTTGGTTCCGGAGAGTGATTCTGACCAAGCGTCCCTCAAGTGACGTATGGGTCATACTCAATTCGTTATGGTGGGGGAGGGGGGGAAGGGGGGGGGTGTGAAGATTGGGTTGGAAAGAACAAAGATAATCTGACGAGAAGCAGTAACAGGCAGACCAAAACGATGAATAATGAAGAAAGCATTACAAATGAGAAAGGGGGGTGGGGGTTATTAAAAATGGTATGGGAGAGGGTTGTATTAGATATGAAATGGGAGATTGAGGCGGGGAGGGGGGGTGGATTACAGGATGGGGTAACGGCAGATAGATCGATGAATGACACCGTGTTAAAAGAGGTGACACAGCTATTAAGAAACAGCAATGCCCCCCACTGACGCACTTTAGAATTAAAATGTAGGTCAAAGCAGGAAGTGGCGCCTGAAAGGACGCATCATGGGTTTGAGCAACAAACAAGCTACAGGAGTAAGAGTATTCACACCCTTACCTATTTCATGAAAAATATTGCGAATGTACGAGTCTGTCCCTACTACAGCGAAATCGATCAACTTAACACAACATGACAGAACACAACACGACATTATACAACATAATCCAATTAATTGCATGACAAAAGTGCTACCTTATCTCGTAGGTTGCATTGACAGTAACGTGGTTTGGCCATAGTTTAGCCCTCTTCAGGGATAACCGCTTTTAGTATCGATAAACAACCTTCGAACAGCGGAAGATTCAGTTCTGCTAGCTGAAAGCGAATAAAAACTGCTGGGACTAGCGACAAGTTTACATCCTTAAATTAAGTTAAGAATATGGATTCACCATTACGGTCATAGACAACGGCTTAACTTTTAACTTCAGACGTGCCTCTTCTGTCAAGAGATATAAATGGACTTTTCGCTTTTATTTTCTCTAAAAGTTTAAAGTTCTTGTACTTTGAATTTTTTATAAAGGTTGATATATTGCCTACAGTATTTTCTTTCTCTAGAGCTTTATAATTTCTACACAATGGGCTAAAAATATATAAATATGTGATTTTTTTTAAAGCGGTCTGTAGTTTTTACAGAATGGGTTAAATTTGTGTTCATTACTTTTTCCAAATGTCTATAGTTTCTACAGCATGGGTATTAGATATGGTTTTCTTGAGTTTGAAAGTTATTATACAATGGTCTAAATATGCGCGTCTTTCTTTCTCTAGAGGTTTAAAGTTCATACAGATGGTGTCAAATATGGAAAATTTTTTTTCTCTAGAGGTTTAAAGTTCTTCTTCTACTTCTTCTTCGTACGCAGTCAGACAGTAACCATTATTTTTTCGAAAAAAGCGGCGGTCATCCTGAGGCTGTCGCCACTGCCATAAAGCTTGTCTTGCAGTTCCATTGGTGATGGCCACATCTGCTCTCTCTGATCCTCGTATGTCGGGCAGTTCTGCAGCAGATGTTCAGCGGTCATTTTACCAGTACCGCACGGGCATTCGTCGGTACCACCTATCTTCAATTTGTTGAATAGGTGGTACCTCAGTCTATTGTGGCCAGTGCGAAGTCTGAAGACAACGACCTGCTCTCTTCGGTTCAACTGGTAATAGGCATCGTTTTTGGTGTAACCAGTATGTTCGGTTTCCCATTTGGTCATGTATCTGGCTTTGATAAGCTGTTTTGACTCTTCGTACGTCATACTAGTATCTATTTGTGGTAGTCTTGCACCTTCTTTTGCCAGTTTGTCTGCCTCCTCGTTGCCTTGGATGTGGCAGTGTGATGGGACCCACTGTACCACTACCCTTTTTGGTGCGGACTGCTGGCACAGTCTGCAGAGTGCTGCTCTTAAGTCATTAAGCTCAGTGTTTTTCTGGCTTTTTAGCGCTGTGACTACGGAGAGAGCATCTGTAAGCAGGACTATATGGCTTTCATTTTCACTGTGTCTCACCATTTCTTCCACTGCCGCCCTCAGTGCCTCTGCCTCCGCTCTGAAATTGCTTGTGTATTTACCAGTAGCGTATGACAGTGTTATTTGTTTTCCATTTGGTAGGTTCAAGAATGCTCCTGCCCCTCCGTTCTGTGTAGTGTTTGTTACAGAACCGTCGGTGTATGCATGGGTCCAGTCCATGCTTGGGTAGCTTTTCGATATGAAGCTTAGGGTAGTATCTCTCCTTTCTTTTTCAGTCTGGCAGTTTTTGTTTCCAATACCTGGTATATTTTCTACCACCTCTGGAAATATATCCTGCCTCCAGGTAGGTTTTCGTACAGTAGTGATGGGTTTGGTGTTGTTAGTGCGTTTATGGGATCTTCGTGCATCTTTGCTTTGGCTATTTCTGCAAAGTTTCTCTGCTTTAGTTTCCCATTTCCCAAATTGTTTAGTCTCTGGTGCATTGGATGGTCAGTCAGTCTTCGGAGTTTCTCTGACTGCAGCTGGGCTCTGCAGTCTCTTCTATCGGTCATGGGTTGCAGTTTTGTAAACTTTTCGAGTTCTACAATTGGCGGTGACTTCATGCCTCCTGTTATGACTCTCATGGCTTGGTTTTGAAGTTTGCTAACTTTATCGAAGTTCGCCTTTGCTGCTGTTGTCCATGCCGCAATGCCATACTTGAGAACTGGTCTCACTGTTCCAGTGTACAGTTTCTTTAGTATGCCTTCGTCTGCTCCCCAGCTTGTGCCAGCAAGTTTCCTCATGATTGCCATTCTTTCTCTGGCTCTCATTCGGTTTCTCTCAATCTGACTTTTCCATGTCATGCGCCGATCAAATGTGACTCCAAGATAGGTTGGGTTGTCGTTTGGCTGCAGTAATTGGTTTAAAGTTCATTCAGAGGAAGATTAATATGGACATTTTCTTTCTCTAGAGGTTTAAAGTTCATACAGAGGGGGTTAAATATTGACATTTTCTTTCTCTAGAGGTTTAAAGTTCATACAGAGGGGGTTAAATATTTACATTTTCTTTCTCTAGAGGTTTAAAGTTCATACAGAGGGGGTTAAATATTGACATTTTCTTTCTCTAGAGGTTTAAAGTTCATACAGAGTGGCGGTAAATATAAGATCTTTTATTTTTTTGAAGGTTTTCCTACAAAATTGGCTAAATATGAGAGCTTTAGTTTTGGGAAGGTTTATAGTTCCTACATAATGCGTTATGTTCTTTTTCTAGAGGATTATAGGTTAAATGGCCACAATGCGGTATCCCGGCCCGCTTGTAAACCTATTTAAGAAATTCTTACAATTAGCCTGTCAGGTTACTGGTGTTCCTTGACACATGCCATACTGCACCTATCCCCTCCACGCTTTTGATTGGCTAGTTTTTTTTTCTTGGTTCTAGTGTGTTGCCCCGGTGGTTGAAAGTCTGTATTGTTATATTTATGTCCAGTTATTTGCATCTTGAACTTTCTTGTGGTATATAACCAAATCTTCTTACGCTATAGGCATGCAGTGGTAGTTGATGACTTTGAATACTTCTCGGCTAACCGAACGATCTAGCTGTCTGTTTTGCTGTGTCCGGCATAAGAAAAGGTTAGCACATGTACGTTCGTATTTCTAATGCTATTATGTCTTATTCTATCTCTCATATTGACATTGATGACTTGTCAAACATTTGATTTCATACTTTGTAATTTTAGTCGATGTGCTTTTGATATGGGCACAATTTGGTTCTGAAGGCAAGTAATTGGTACAAGTGCACTGCTAGGACTGGATTTGAACATCGTATGTACAGACTAAATGGACATATGAATTAAATTAAAGCAGCGCAGACTGCACAATGCATATGTCAGAGTGGACCCCAGACTCCAGATCACATCCTGCAAACATGTCCACTGCACCAAGGCTGCATGAGTAGGCCTGGCCGAAGGAAAGAAACATACAAGACAAACTGTGGGGAACGAATGAGGACCTGCGACCGACGTGTCACTTAATGGAGACGGTCCATTTGGTGGCATAAAACAAGCATATGGCTTGGCTTGGCTTCGTTCATTCTCAATCTCCCACTACCAAACCCTGAAAGGGCTTAAGTAGCAGAATGTAGTCCAGAGAACGGAATGCGTTGTGTCGTAGTTTACAGCTTGACTGCGATATTTGCACCTTTCGGTCCAACACATCCGACTTCAGCAAGCGTGTTTTGAGTACCGGGTTAGCATTCCCTTTCGATCCCTTCTCCATTGCCAGTCTGTCCTGCTGCAGCCTGTTATCCAGGATCACCGCGTTGAGGTGTAGAAGGGTCTTGGCAGCTCTGGTTCGCTTGCCCTGACGCTAGCAGTCAGCTATGGTTCGCTGACCACTGCAGCTCATGAACTGCTCTGCATCTTGATCCCAAACGAGCAGAAGAAGAACATCGACTAAACGAAAACTATTAAAATTGAACACGTGAATTACTTTGAATGGCTTAGCTCAATGATTTACTTTGAATGGCTTGGCTCTATGATTTACTTTGAATGGCTTAGCTCAATGATTTACTTTGAATGGCTTGGCTCTATGGTTTACTTTGAATGGCTTAGCTCAATGATTTACTTTGAATGGCTTAGCTCATTGATTTATTTTGAATGGCTTGGCTCTATGATTTACTTTGAATGGCTTGGCTCTATGATTTACTTTGAATGGCTTGGCTCAATGATTTACTTTGAATGGCTTGGCTCTATGGTTAACTTTGAATGTCTTGGCTCTATGATTTACTTTGAATGGCTTAGCTCTATGATTTACTTTGAATGGCTTGGCTCTATGATTTACTTTGAATGGCTTGGCTCTATGATTTACTTTGAATGGCTTGGCTCTATGATTTACTTTGAATGGCTTAGCTCAATGATTTACTTTGAATGGCTTGGCTCTATGATTTACTTTGAATGGCTTAGCTCAATTATTTACTTTGAATGGCTTGGCTCTATGATTTACTTTGAATGGCTTGGCTCTATGGTTTACTTTGAATGGCTTAGCTCAATGATTTACTTTGAATGGCTTAGTTCATTGATTTACTTTGAATGGCTTGGCTCTGTGATTTACTTTGAATGGCTTGGCTCTATGATTTACTTTGAATGGCTTGGCTCTATGATTTACTTTGAATGGCTTGGCTCTATGGTGTACTTTGAATGGCTTGGCTCTATGATTTACTTTGAATGGCTTGGCTCTATGATTTACTTTGAATGGCTTGGCTCTATGATTTACTTTGAATGGCTTGGCTCTATGATTTACTTTGAATGGCTTGGCTCTATGATTTACTTTGAATGGCTTGGCTCTATGATTTACTTTGAATGGCTTGGCTCTATGATTTACTTTGAATGGCTTGGCTCTATGATTTACTTTGAATGGCTTGGCTCTATGATTTACTTTGAATGGCTTGGCTCTATGATTTACTTTGAATGGCTTGGCTCTATGATTTACTTTGAATGGCTTGGCTCTATGATTTACTTTGAATGGCTTTGCTCTATGATTTACTTTGAATGGCTTAACTCATTGATTTACTTTGAATGGCTTGGCTCTATGATTTATTTCGAATGGCTTGGCTCAATGATTTACTTCGAATGGCTTAGCTCAATGATTTACTTTGAATGGCTTGGCTCTATGATTTACTTTGAATGGCTTAGCTCATTGATTTACTTTGAATGGCTTAGCTCTATGATTTACTTTGAATGGCTTGGCTCTATGATTTACTTTGAATGGCTTAGCTCAATGATTTACTTTGAATGGCTTGGCTCTATGATTTACTTTGAATGGCTTGGCTCTATGGTTTACTTTGAATGGCTTAGCTCTATGATTTACTTTGAATGGCTTAGCTCAATGATTTACTTTGAATGGCTTGGCTCTATGGTTTACTTTGAATGGCTTGGCTCTATGATTTACTTTGAATGGCTTAGCTCAATGATTTACTTTGAATGGCTTGGCTCTATGATTTACTTTGAATGGCTTAGCTCAATGATTTACTTTGAATGGCTTGGCTCTATGATTTACTTTGAATGGCTTGGCTCTATGGTTTACTTTGAATGGCTTAGCTCTATGATTTATTTTGAATGGCTTAGCTCAATGATTTACTTTGAATGGCTTGGCTCTATGATTTACTTTGAATGGCTTGGCTCTATGGTTCACTTTGAATGGCTTAGCTCAATGATTTACTTTGAATGGCTTAGCTCATTGATTTACTTTGAATGGCTTGGCTCTACGATTTACTTTGAATGGCTTAGCTCAATGATTTACTTTGAATGGCTTGGCTCAATGATTTACTTTGAATGGCTTGGCTCTATGGTTTACTTTGAATGGCTTGGCTCTATGGTTTACTTTGAATGGCTTGGCTCTATGATTTACTTTGAATGGCTTGGCTCTATGATTTACTTTGAATGGCTTAGCTCAATGATTTACTTTGAATGGCTTGGCTCTATGATTTACTTTGAATGGCTTGGCTCTATGATTTACTTTGAATGGCTTGGCTCAATGATTTACTTTGAATGGCTTGGCCCTATGATAACAAACGATTGGGATTGCGCAAAGGAAATAATGAGATGATTGTCCATAGCGATGTAGAAATTTAACAACATTCAAAATATGTGGTACTATTCTAACAAAGAATTAACATTAAAGATCCTAAGAATATACGCATTCCATTTGACAATGTGGGAATACGAAACATGACCCATTACACACATATTAAGTAAGAAGATCGGGGCTTTCGAGATAAAATGCTACAGGATAATCTTAAAAATACATTCGGCAAAGAGAATAACAAATAAAGCCATCCTGCAAGACCTGAGTGTCGTAGAGAACTGGCTTATAAAACACGTTATGTCTCGGAAACTGGGATTTTCAGCCACATCAAGTGCCATGACGGACTGGAGAAAACAGTTCTGGAGGGCATCGTTCCAGGAAGACGAGGAGAGAGGCCGACCAAGACGTAGATGGACACAAGACATCAAGGAGATCCTAAACATGAACATGGAGCAGGTGAGTAGAATTACCGCTGGTCGAGATTCATATCGAATGGCCGTGACGAGAGCGACGTTCTACCAAGGACATGCAACAATGATGATGATTATAATTTGGAAAGTGATCGTAAATCAGCTATATATATAAGAATAATCAATAATCTACTAGATCAGATAAAGATAAAGAGGTAACGAGTTACTTATAGCTAGGCAATTGGGGAGGAATACTAACGTCTGGTCAGGCACACCATATTGATCAAACATACGGACCAAAACCCTCATCTTGGTTTCCTAGTAGATCTCCCTGGAAACGGACTGTTTTAATGGAAGCCTAGTTATTTATGTGAGTGATTGACGTGATCCCCATAGTAATGAGTGACACGCAGATGAAGCACAACCGCCTGGAGGACCCCGGTCCACCTTCATCAGCACGCTCTGGATGTGAGGAAAGCTACTACAACCCGCCATTTACGTCCTTTTCAGGGCCCCCAAAAGAGTAACCTACTCATTGTGGGCATTCGCAAACAATAACTCTGAAATACAACTACGGAGAAAGGAACATGCAAAATAGAAACGGGTAAGAAAATATGGAGGAAAAAGGATATTTTCAACTAAGTTTCGCTTTCTGTTGTCCTCTTGTGTGGTTGAGCGCCTTCGGGAGCTTATGTCGTATGTTCAGGGACAACTACTTTGCACCGATCGTCTCAAGACTGTCGAATGCAGGAACGTTCTAATGTTACCTACCCACCTGGTGTGCGGCCTCCCTCGTACCCTAAAGGTAGATCTTCTTTACATTTTCAACAAAATGAACTTCAAGGAAATAACTAACAAATTACAAATGAGAGAAATGAAATGTTATGTACGAGGAGGCCACTAATGAAAAGCTTAAAGGTGAGATATACATTTGACAAAAATGCTGTAATTTGTTAATATGGTTGCTAAGGATATCAAGAGTGTCCTGTACGTGTCATCACGTCCAGGCGAAAAATATGACGTTATAACTACAGTCAAAACCTGGCCGTCCCACTATTTAAATGGAGCAGAGTGGAACTGCTGCGTGGCCTAGGGGTAAAATTCGCTCGGTTTTCACAATCCCAACGTTCCGGGTTCGATTCCCACTTGTGTCCAGTTTGGCAGACACTGGGTTTTTTTCCTCTGGTGAATGCTCCTCCACGTACGGAAAGTAATGGCAACCTACCGTACTGCACACTTGCCAAGAAACTTATAACAGCCAAATAGGTGGCGGTTGTAAGAAGCTACGTTCTGTAAAAGGACATGCGACTTACTTACATATAGGAATTGAGACTTTTAAAATGGAAATAGAACAAATCTGGGATTAACAACAGCTGTTTATCTGTTACGATCTGTATAGAGATCACGAGACATTAAGATTGTCACCAAAGTTAAAATTATTTAACGACAGTGTTATGTTGATGCTGCTGTATGGAGACATGGGAAACGACCAATGTCAAACACAGAAGACTCTAGTCCTTTGTTAATACATGCCTACGAAGGAGAAGTGGCAGGACATGGCAAGGAATGAAAACCTACGAAAAAGAAGCCAATAACAGCCACTGGATCAACACATTATGTTAAGATAATGAGGCTGGATAGGACATACTGTAAAGAACGCACCATCCGAGCAGTAAATACAAATGCAAACAATAGAACGTCTTTGAGAAAGCAATATTTCATTCAAATAAAGTTTGTGCCAAATAGGTTCCTGCTTATGTTATTGGAATATTTGATAACCGTGGCTACAGCTTTGTTTCTGAGAGACGAAGCGAAGCATACATTCTGTTTTTTTGGTCTGATGTTGATCACTGACGAGTCGAATGTCTTCTCACACAAATATGTAGTCGAAAATAAAACCAATAATTGTATTGATCTGTAACTATATATACATGTTTATATTGGATATTCGTTTTTCAGTGATATCCAAAATTGAGACAATAATTTGCATTTTATGTTTAGACAACAAAGTGACATCAGAGGACAACTCGATCAGGTTTTCTTTTTCATGATAATTAAGGGCGGATAAGTTGATGTCTTCCATGAAGTGGTTACGCCGCAATAGCTTTTTTGCGGACCTGCAGGCAATTTCTGCAGATCGCTACAGGTCCGCGGACTGGTGGTTTGGAAACATTTGTGCAGTGGGCTAATTTGTGTCATCTAGTATGAGCTTCCTGTCCAGTCGGTGAGTATGGGAGGGTGTATCTGGCTTACTCTTTCCTCTCTAGTAAGGGGCTTCCGGTCCAGTCGGTGAGTATGGGAGGGTGTATCTGACTTACTCCGTCCTCTCTAGTATGGGGCTTCCGGTCCAGTCGGTGAGTATGGGAGGGTGTATCTGGCTTTCTCCGTACTCTCTAGTATGGGACCCCCGATTCAGTCAAGGATCATTGGATGGTATATCTGGCTTACACCTTCACCTCTAGTATGTGACCGAGAAGCGACACAGGACAATCTCATAAATTGCATTCAATTTCCCATTTCATTATTATCCTTTCTGGAATGCACGTCTCCCGTTTTACTGATGTATTTTCCAACATTGCAGCTTTGATTTTCTCCAATATTTCCCGGACATCAGCTTGATAACTTTCCCTTCAACATAAGGTCGGAAGGTTAAGGACGAGGCGCAAAATCCAGTTCGCGAAAACAGGAAATTACACCGCTCTGGGATAATCATTTCCTCTCCTTCCCAGTTCCTGCACCAACAACTTCACCTTCTCCAATCGAAAATCTCTCATCCCAGGTCGTTTCTACATTTTAGGAAATGTTCACCCAAGAAAAAATATGTCAGAAACACTTGAGGTGTCTGGTTCACGGTGATGTCACAGAATCTAAACAAGCGGAAGGGGACAGCGGTTCACAAGCTTTCATTTCGCTCGCACTGTAGACATATTTGGAGGGGACGTGCTTTTTCGTTCTGTCACAGCAGTTTAGGTGAGGTAAAGATATTACTATGAAGTCGGAAACATCACCATGGAAAAATTCATTTTTAGAATACCGCGCTGTTAATGACTGGAATCATAATTTTCAAAAAAGAGGAGTCAAATGCCGTGTTGGACTTATACTTGAACAAAAAATTAGTAATGACTTCATAAAAGCTGGGTCATCATCGTCGTCGCCATCATCATTATCATCCTTATCATCATCATCATCATCATTATCATCCTGATCATCATCTTCATCATCGTCAGGTTAGTTAGACCGGGGCCTAGTATTGAAGTCTATTGATCATGTCACGCCACTGTCCTCTGTTAGTCAGGGCCTAGTATTGAAGTCTACTGATCATGTCACGCCACTGTCCTCTGTTAGTCAGGGCCTAGTATTGAAGTCTATTGATCATGTCACGCCACTGTCCTCTGTTAGTCCGGGGGCTAGTATTGAAGTATACTGATCATGTCACGCCACTGTCCTCTGTTAGTCAGGGCCTAGTATTGAAGTCTATTGATCATGTCACGCCACTGTCCTCTGTTAGTCCGGGGGCTAGTATTGAAGTATACTGATCATGTCACGCCACTATCCTCTGTTAGTCAGGGCCTAGTATTGAAGTCTACTGATCATGTCACGCCACTGTCCTCTGTTAGTCAGGGCCTAGTATTGAAGTCTACTGATCATGTCACGCCCCTGTCCTCTGTTAGTCAGGGCCTAGTATTGAAGTCTATTGATCATGTCACGCCACTGTCCTCTGTTAGTCTGGGGGCTAGTATTGAAGTCTACTGATCATGTCACGCCACTGTCCTCTGTTAGTCAGGGCCTAGTATTGAAGTCTACTGATCATGTCACGCCACTGTCCTCTGTTAGTCCGGGGGCTAGTATTGAAGTCTACTGATCATGTCACGCCACTGTCCTCTGTTAGTCAGGGCCTAGTATTGAAGTCTACTGATCATGTCACGCCACTGTCCTCTGTTAGTCAGGGCCTAGTATTGAAGTCTATTGAACATGTCACGCCACTGTCCTCTGTTAGTCCGGGGGCTAGTATTGAAGTCTACTGATCATGTCACGCCACTGTCCTCTGTTAGTCAGGGCCTAGTATTGAAGTCTATTGATCATGTCACGCCACTGTCCTCTGTTAGTCAGGGCCTAGTATTGAAGTCTATTGAACATGTCCCGCCACTGTCCTCTGTTAGTCCGGGGGCTAGTATTGAAGTCTACTGATCATGTCACGCCACTGTCCTCTGTTAGTCAGGGCCTAGTATTGAAGTCTACTGATCATGTCACGCCACTGTCCTCTGTTAGTCAGGGCCTAGTATTGAAGTCTATTGATCATGTCACGCCACTGTCCTCTGTTAGTCCGGGGGCTAGTATTGAAGTCTACTGATCATGTCACGCCACCACTGTCCTCTGTTAGTCAGGGCCTAGTATAGAAGTCTACTGATCATGTCACGCCACTGTCCTCTGTTAGTCAGGGCCTAGTATTGAAGTCTATTGATCATGTCACGCCACTGTCCTCTGTTAGTCAGGGCCTAGTATTGAAGTATACTGATCATGTCACGCCACTGTCCTCTGTTAGTCCGGGGGCTAGTATTGAAGTCTATTGATCATGTCACGCCACTGTCCTCTGTTAGTCCGGGGGCTAGTATTGGAGTCTACTGATCATGTCACGCCACTGCTCTCTGTTAGTTCGGGGGCTAGTATTGGAGTCTACTGATCATGTCACGCCACTGTTCTCTGTTAGTCAGTCCGGGGGATAGTATTCAAGTCTACTGATCATGTCACGCCACTGCTCTCTGTTAGTCCGGGGGCTAGTATTGGAGTCTACTGATCATGTCACGCCACTGCTCTCTGTTAGTTCGGGGGCTAGTATTGGAGTCTACGGATCATGTCACGCCACTGTTCTCTGTTAGCCAGTCCGGGGGCTAGTATTCAAGTCTACTGATCATGTCACGCCACTGCTCTCTGTTAGTCCGGGGGCTAGTATTGGAGTCTACTGATCATGTCACGCCACTGCTCTCTGTTAGTCCGGGGGCTAGTATTGAAGTCTAATGATCATTAAAACAAATGGGAAGTAAGGGGACCAACACAGCATATAAAAACTGCGCAAGAAAAGTTAGAAGAGAAATAAGAAAAATAAAAGAAGATACATAGTAGAAACATATAGAAGGATATAGAAAACCTACAACAAGGCAAAGAAAGAGATGCATTCAGAGCAATAAGAACACTGACAAGGGAATTCCGTCCGGTTCCACATGTCATAAATGACGAAGAGGATAACACATTAACAGAAACCAAAGACATACTGAATAGATGGAGAGAGTACTGCAGAACCATGTATGGAGACAGCAGAAAGCACCCAGTTACAATCCTACCAAAGGATGAGAAAGAACCTGAACCAACATTGGAAGAAGTACGCTCTGCAATTAAAAGCCTGAAAAAGGGAAAGTTCCCTGGATGCGATGATATCCCAGCAGAGCTAATACAAGCAGGAGGAGAGGCATGTGCTCGAGTCTATCACAAGCTGTGTAAACAGATATGGCACAGTGAAGAGTGGCCAGAAGAATGGAAGAAATCAATTTATATTCCCCTCCCCAAAAAAAGGCAACCTGAAGCTGTGCACGAACTACCGAACTATCGCACTGATTAGCCATGCTAGCAAGATACTCTTGCGAATCCTATTAAGAAGGATAGAGAAAAGGTTTGAATCTGAAATTCACGTAGTCCAGGCAGGTTTTAGGAAAGACAGAGGGACCCGGGACCACATATTCTTCTTCTTCTTCTTCGTACGCAGTCAGACAGTAACCATTATTTTTTCGAAAAAAGCAGCGGTCATCCTGAGGCTGTCGCCACTGCCATAGAGCTTGTCTTGCAGTTCCACTGGTGATGGCCACATCTGCTCTCTCTGATCCTCGTATGTCGGGCAGTTCTGCAGCAGATGTTCAGCGGTCATGTTACCAGTACCGCACGGGCATTCGTCGGTACACCATATCTTCAATTTGTTGAAAAGGTGGTACCTCAGTCTATTGTGGCCAGTGCGAAGTCTGAAGACAACGACCTGCTCTCTTCGGTTCAACTGGTAATAGGCATCGTTTTTGGTGTAACCAGTATGTTCGGTTTCCCATTTGGTCATGTATCTGGCTTTGATAAGCCGTTTTGACTCTTCGTACGTCATACTAGTATCTGTTTGTGGTAGTCTTGCACCTTCTTTTGCCAGTCTGTCTGCCTCCTCGTCGCCTTGGATGTTGCAGTGTGATGGGACCCACTGTACCACTACCCTTTTTGGTGCGGACTGCTGGCACAGTTTGCAGAGGACCACATATTCAATTTAAGGAATATCTATGAAAAATGTAGAGAGTATGTAGACCTCTACACATGTTTCATTGATTACACTTAGGCCTTCGACACGGTAAAACATCAAAATCTGTGGAGAATCATGAAGGAAATGGGGTTTCCTTTGCATATAGTTCATCTCATTGAAACATTATACAAAGATCAACAAGTCGCTGTCCGAGTATCTGGGCAAACATCAGATTGGTTTGTAGTACAAAAGGGAGCCCGACAGGGATGCATCCTCTTACCTTTTCTGTACAACATATATGCTTAATGTACAATGAGAAATGTACGAGAAGATGAGAACATTGAAAGTTTCGACCCATTTACGATTGGGGGGTACGAGATTCCAGAATTACGATACTCAGATGACACAGTGATACTATTAAGAAGTGCGGAAGGGCTAGAGCAGCTACTTTCAGCCGTTAATGGACCTAGTAAAGATCAAAATCTGTTCATAAACATAAACAAAACAAAGATAATGACCACCGATAAAACACAATGTCAGCATAAATTTACAGTGGGTGGTGAGGAAATAGATCAGGTTACACATTTTGAATATCTGGGCTCCAGAATCGACAAAAATGGTGACTGCTCGAAAGAAATCAGAAGAAGACTAGCTATGGCAATGTAAAGACTGAACAGCCTGAAGAAATTATGGCAGGGCACCAACAAAACGATAAAAGTAAAAGTCTTGAGAGCCTGTGTTTTTCCTTTGGCAGCTTATAGCTGTGAAGCATGGACGATTACCAAAACTTCTAGGCAAAGAATCGAATCCTTCGAGTCAAAATGTTACAGAAAGATCCTCAGAATACCCTGGACAGAGAAAAGAACAAATGTAGACATTCGGCAAGAGTTGAGCATAGAAGAGAACTGGTTTATCAATTCCATTTTGGCAAGAAAATTTTAATACTTTGGTCACATCAAGAGCCACAACGGTCTTGAGAGAACAATGATGGAAGGTATGGTGACAGGTACAAGAGGAAGGGGTAGACCAAGAAGACGATGGCACCAAGATATCCAGGAATGCCTGAGTATGCCTGTGGTGGAGGCTGGAGTTTTGGCAAGGGAACTAGTTTCTTTCAGACAGACTGTGATGGGAGCGTCGTTCTATAAAGGACATGCTACATGATGATGATATTATATACATTCATTCTGTTTCCGTCTAGTAACGTTCCATGACACTAATTATGTGTGGGTTGTGATGTCATCGTTTGTTTAAGCTCCTGTATGTTCATGAGTGTTGAGTACATAATGCTGTAATTCTCAGTATGACCGCTTCTCCACGTACAGAAAGGATTGGAAGAACTCTTGTATTGTAAAACTGTCATAGTGGAACACATTACAAACAGATACACGCACGGATCCATCACTTGCCAATACGTCCACATTACAAACAGATACACACACGCATCCATCACTTGCCAATACGTCCACATTACAAACAGATACACGCACGGATCCATCACTTGCCAATACGTCCACATTACAAACAGATACACGCACGGATCCATCACTTGCCAATACGTCCACATTACAAACAGATACACACACGCATCCATCACTTGCCAATACGTCCACATTACAAACAGATACACATATGCATCCATACACTAGCCTATACGTCTACATTACAAACAGATACATACATGCATTCATACACTGGTTAATACGTCCACATTACAAATAGATACACATACGGATCCATCACTAGCCAATACGTCCACATTACAAACAGATACACACACCGATCCATACATTGGTCAATACGTCCACATTACAAACAGATACACACAGGCATCCATACACTGGTCAATAGGTCCTTAAATCGCTTTTTGAACTACGGCCTTGAATGGAAATAAGCGTGCCTTAGCCAGTAGAATCCAGAAAGACCAACATTAAATCAGATCAAAATTAAAATAAATACTTTTACCGACCTCTGCAGACCGTTAACATTGTTGATATCATGCTGGCGGACCCTTCTGTTCAGTTAATCCGACATGTATTCAATCGGGTTCATGTCAAGAGAGATTGCAGGCCAATCCAGTACAAGAAAAGGTTACGGATTAAGAAAATCCTGGTAACGTTAGCTATTGTGAGGCCTAGCGTTATCGGGCTGAAAGAAACTACGATGGATCTCAGTGATTGATTAACGCAGACTTCAGCGGTAACGCTAGCTCTGATAACATGAAGGGAAGTACAGTGGTCATTAGAGAATCCACCCCCACACATGTACACAGCTTCCTCCATATTTGTCATGCTTGATCACACAGGCATCGGCGTATCTTTTTTCCAGGACAACGCCAGACGCGATTTCTCCTATTAGCAAAGAAGATATTAAACCGGCTTTCATCAGAAAACATCGACGATCGCCAATGCACCATTGGACGAAAAATTGTGTGTAGGGTCCAAACCAATCTTTTGATCCGGTCCGGTGAGGTATAGTGAGGATAAATCCAGTGTTGGGACGTCTGTTTTGCAAACCATCGGCGCAAAGTCTCCGTCGCAGAGAGTTTGCGCTGACAAGTCTCACTGTGTCAGGTCAATGCGCCGCTGTCTGTATTGCTGTTTGGAAGAGGTTGCGCAGATATAACACACACATTTTACGATCTGGAGCTCGTGTTATTGCACAAGGTTGACCAAGCCTGAGACTGTCATTGGTGATACCTGTCGCCCGAAACATTTGGTTGAGCCTTACTATAATGGACTGGTCACAATTAATATATTTGGCAACTTCTCTGGGTCGACATTCCAATCTTGAACATACCAACAGCATGCAATCGCTCTTGTGACAACAGTCGAGGCATGCCAAAAAACATTAACAGACTGTCTTTTAATGAAAACAGATAATGGTCTTTTACTAGCTGAAACCTGACTCATATTTGTACCATATTTCAACATGATTGACCTTTCATAAAGTCGGAATTGATGAATTCGTTGTTTTCACATGAAGCATGTAAATAGGGCAGTCAGCATGACATGCAAGGGAGAGTGTGTTGGCGTGACCTTCATCACTTGCACACTTTAGGTATCTGTGTAAGTAATTCACGCTCGATGTAAATGATTATTATCATGAAATAAACTGATGCGTTTTTATTTACTGCTAGTATATATATAAATATATATATATATATATAAGCCGCACACTCAAGCAGAGACGCACATCCACACCACACACAATAGTATGGCAATATTGAACGGTACTAACTACTAAATAGTCTGTAAAGGCAGTTCCTAGATCTAATGGCTATATCCTCTATTGTATTGCCTTTGGATTATTTTGGAGAGTTTTGTAACCGAAAATTAGCCTAGTTTAATACTCATTGTTTTATGACACACTGTTTGTTGTATGAAACACTTATTGTTGTATGAAACACTTATTGTTGTATGAAACACTTATTGTTGTATGAACCAGTTATTGTTGTATGAAACAATTATTGTTGTATGAAACACTTATTGTTGTATGAAACACTTATTGTTGTATGAAACACTTATTGTTGTATGAAACACTTATTGTTGTATGAAACACTTATTGTTGTATGAAAGACTTATTGTTGTATGAAACACTTATTGTTGTATGAAACACTTATTGTTGTATGAAACAATTATTGTTGTATGAAACACTTATTGTTGTATGAAACACTTATTGTTGTATGAAACACTTATTGTTGTATGAAACACTTATTGTTGTATGAAACACTTATTGTTGTATGAAACACTTATTGTTGTATGAAACACTTATTGTTGTATGAAACACTTATTGTTGTATGAAACACTTATTGTTGTATGAAACACTTATTGTTGTATGAAAGACTTATTGTTGTATGAAACACTTATTGTTGGATAACACACTTATTGTTGTATGAAGCCCTCATGGCTGCATAAAACGCTTACAAATAGAAGTTTAAAAAAAATATGTGCCACATAACATTCGCTGTTAGACGATGTATTTCAGGTGTTCCAACAATGGTGAACAGATGACTTGTATAAATAGACGATTTGCTGTCCATGTCTATTGAAGTGTACTCCTCAGCCCAGTACGAATAGATTATTGAATTTTCTTTTCGGCTCTGAAGCAAACGCAGAGCGAATATTTAGCTCAAACCAGGCAATAGCACATAAGAAGTTCGACACATGCTTCAATGGCAAGGATAACTGTATAGGTGGTCCCATGCTCCTACTGGAGCAGAACATAACGGATAACAATGTTATAGAAGTAAGAAGTGACTTGTCAAAATATAATGAATTTTCCACGAATTTGATGAAAAACCACAAATGTTGGCATAGCTCCAAACGGTGATTGTAAAGGCTAAGAAAGAATACTTCACACAATTGGATCTTTACCTGTTAGAAGCTCTACCAGAGACACAAGCCACATTTATATTACTGGGTAGGCCAAACTTTAACAGGTATGCATCTTAGAACTGGATACCCACAGCAACTACTCCACCGGGCCTAGACAACAGCAGAAGGAAACCGCCTGTAACCCAATGCCAGTTGCGAAATTTGAGTCCGAAAGTCAGACCGACTCAGGCACACGGCGCAACATTCAAAGATCGACCAATACGGAAAATAAAACAACAAATCAGCTTTGACCTACTAAGCACTAGGCACACCTTATCCGCAGCTTCTGTAAACACAGGCCTTCTGACTCAGGGAGAAACACCATTGAAACGTCACATTTCAAGACTGACATTGCATGTGTCAACTATCAGTGCAACTATAATTGCGTGTTCGGGAAACAAAGATGGACATACAGTTGGTTTCGGGGCAGGATTCTGTGAAAGGATCACTCTCAACAGTGATTTGTTGCGTTTTGTTCCCTGAATTTGTTTTATTTCTCTGTGTGGAGCATGGATTGATTATAAACCTCGCACAATATGAGTTCCCTTAATTAGTCGGCCTTAGAATGTGACGTTTCAAATGAATTTTCCCGGTGAGTCAGACGGCCTATCTGAAGTAGACTATACCTTATCTGTCTGACCAAATACCAATAATCTTGTAACTCATGTATTGGCTTGGCTTCGTTTATTCTCAATCTCCCACTACCAAACACTGAAAGGGCTTAAGTAGCAGAATGTAGTCCAGAGAACGGAATGCGTTGTGTCGTAGTTTACAGCTTGACTGCGATATTTGCACCTTTCGGTCCAACACATCCGACTTCAGCAAGCATTTTTTGAGTATCGGGTTAGCATTCCCTCTTCGATCCCTTCTTCTTCAATATGTATTGAAGCATCATGTACGTAGACGAGACTAAGACGAGAAATACACCGAATCGAAACACATCGACACGATGCATTAGACAAGAGTTGAAGATGATCAAAGACACAACATGAATCGAAGCATGAAGTCTCCGACCAAGCCTTCATGCAGGCAGGACACTGATTAATTAAAGAAAAGGGATATTTTTTTCGCAAATTCCCTTTATCTCTTTTGAAAGAAATCTAATTGCAACTCGAACATGCCTCCTTACAGGGATACAGTGAATGGAATTGAGGGAGGGATCAAGACTCCGCAAAGAGTTCGTTCATTGAACGCAGAAAATGAGATTTAAAACCAGAAATAGAAAATACTTGAGACCTGTATTACAGTTGAAAAAATGTACATGATTTAGCTTGAAGAGATAATTAGCTGGATCTGAACGTCTGCCAGTCTTTTGTGAAATGGAGATGACAGAGAAAGAAAAAGGGAGACATAGATTTGGAAATAGGACAGCAGATCTACACTTTAGCTAACACAAGTTTGTTCTGCTCAAATCTAACGTATCGTCGGTCGTACTGTATGGCCAGGTGGCATGACATATGGTTTAGAGTGTCGTGTCTAGAGTAAAAACTTTTCCAATCAAGTGTGGGGATAGGAGACAAACATACTGATCGATACTGATTATGTTAGACAGGATTAGGTGAAACATACTGATTGGCCTATGTTGTCAGGGTTTGGTAAACAAACTAATTAGACTGGTGGTCAAGACCAGGTGAAACATACTGTTCAGACTAGGCTAGGGTCAGGTGAAACATACTGATCATACTATGTTAGGCAGGGTTAAGTGAAACATATTGATCAAAATATTATTATTAAAGGTAAGATTAAAACATTATGATCAAACTTTTCTAGGGTCAGGCAAAACATACTGATCAGATTATGTTAGTCAGAGTCAGGTGAAACATACTGATCAGATTATGTTAGTCAGAGTCAGGTGAAACATACTGATCAGATTATGTTAGTCAGAGTCAGGTGAAACATACTGATCAGATTATGTTAGTCAGAGTCAGGTGAAACATACTGATCAGATTATGTTAGTCAGAGTCAGGTGAAACATACTGATCAGATTATGTTAGTCAGAGTCAGGTGAAACATACTGATCAGATTATGTTAGTCAGAGTCAGGTGAAACATACTGATCAGATTATGTTAGTCAGAGTCAGGTGAAACATACTGATCAGATTATGTTAGTCAGAGTCAGGTGAAACATACTGATCAGATTATGTTAGTCAGAGTCAGGTGAAACATACTGATCAGATTATGTTAGTCAGAGTCAGGTGAAACATACTGATCAGATTATGTTAGTCAGAGTCAGGTGAAACATACTGATCAGATTATGTTAGTCAGAGTCAGGTGAAACATACTGATCAGATTATGTTAGTCAGAGTCAGGCAAAACATACTGATCAGATTATGTTAGTCAGAGTCAGGTGAAACATACTGATCAGATTATGTTAGTCAGAGTCAGGCAAAACATACTGATCAGATTATGTTAGTCAGAGTCAGGTGAAACATACTGATCATGCTATGTTAGTCATGGTCAGGTAAAATATACTGGATCAAACTACATTAGTCAGGGTCAGATGAAACATATTGATCAGATATTTTTAGTCAGGATCAGGCACAATATACTGATACTACTTTGTTAGTCAGGGTCAGGTGAAATATACTGATCAACCTATGTTAGTTAGGGTCAGGTTAAACATACTGATCTGACTATGTTACGGTCCTGTAAAATATACTGATCAGACTATGTTTGTCAGGGTAAGATGTAACATACTCTCACTTCCAAGCAGTCCTCCATGAAAATAGACTGTTTCAAGGGAATCTGGCTAACGAGATGGGATCGGCACTGTGATCTCCTTAGTAGTAGGTTTACAGAGGATGTACGAATTGCCCTAAAGCCAGAACGAGCGGTTCACCTTCTCAAGCACGCCTCGGGATTTGGGAAGAACCACTGTAACCAACCACTCAAGAAATCGGCAGAAGTACCTAAATTAAGTACGAGTAAAATAAGCAGCAACAACAGCCATCAAGTGTGGTATTATGTGACCGGATGTGATGAGAAACACAATTCTGTGACGTAGAAACCAACATAAACCATTACAGATCGAGATCTGGTATTAAAAGTACATACATAACGATATAACAAGACATATATTGTATTGGAACCCACAGGGGATGAGAAGTATGGGGAGGCCAAAGTACATTATGCAAATAACTGACAGGGAAACAAAAGCAGAGCGCAAAGGCATCCCCCAATCGAATAAAATTAAGTGGCTTCTCCAAATCGCTCCCTTAAATTCAAGTACTATCTCTGCAGATAAAGTCGGCTACAATGGATCTCCAACATCTTTTGCTTCTTGTATGATGATGTATTCTGCCAGGCTTTTTCTTGTCAATCTTTCAATGTGACCCTCCTTCTTGTAGGGTTGTTTACCGCTGGCGTGTTTTCTGTACACATTTCTTTCCAGCATTGCTTCATCAAGGTGTTATATCTTATGATGTGACAAAACATATCTTAGCTGTCTGCTTATAACTGTCATGGTATTTGACGTTCCTCATTGTGTATTATGTTATTTATATTGAATAGGTAAGTGGAGAGTATGCATCGAACAATCTTATGCCCTTTTGAACTTCGAACCAGTCTGACGTTTCGCCGGCTGTTCTGACCGTAGCTTGCTGTTCCTGGTATTGTGATTCGAACAATTGAATCAATTGAACCATGTTTCTCATTATGTTTCACAACGCTTGGTGTTGAATACATTCGAACACTTTCGCGTAATCTATAAACCAAGTTGCGTTCTCAACTTGTGATACAGCCATAAACTACCTATCAAATGACAAAGCACCAGGGGGAGATGGTATCCCACCTGAAGCCATCAAATGCGGGAAATCAGCACTAGCTCAGCCGATGTTTGATCTTCTATGCCCTTGCTGGGAGGAAAGTGCAGTCCCCCAAGTTATGCGTGACGCCACCATCGTGACTGTTTACAAAAAACAAAGGTGACCGCGGGGGCTGCAATAATTATAGAGGGATCTCGCTCCTGAGCGTTGTAGACAAAGTTTCCGCTTGCATGCTACTAAACAGGTTGAGACTGCTCTCGAACAGGGTGTACCCAGAATCCCAGTGCGGCTTTAGAGTAGGTTAGATAAACAACGAATATGATTTTCTCGCTTCGCCAAATCCAGGAGATGTGCAAAGAACAAGACCAGCCGCTCTTTATGATGTTTCTAGACCTCACCAAGGCCTTCGGCTTGGTTAGTAGAAAGGGTCTATTCGCTCCTCGAGAAGATCGGCTGCTCCCCCCCCCCCCCCCAAATAAAAAACAAAACAAAAAACAAACATAAAAAAACAAACAACCACGTAGAATGATAATTTCTTTTAACACTGATATGAAGTTCTCAGTTCTATAAGATGGATCATCTTCAAACACTTTTCCCATCAAGAGTGGAGTGAAGCAGGGATATGTACTCACACCGACTCTCATTGGGATCACCCGAGAGCGAGATATACAGTAGGTTTGCCAGGGAAAGTACCGTCATGACCCGCCTGACGCAGAGAGTCTGGGAAAACACTGCGCTGTCTCACTACACCAAAGTCCGGGTCTATCAGACCTGCGTTCATGTCACTCTCATGTATGGAAGCGAGACTTGGAGCACTTACACTTAACAGGAACGGCGGCTGAATACCTTTCACATGAGGTGTCTACGGCGTATATTGGGGATTGGGTGGCAAGAGAGAGTGTCAGATAATACGGTCTTACAGAGCAAACACTCACAGCATGTACTCGATGTTGAGCCAGCGACGTCTATGGTGGTTAGAACATGTTTATCGCATGGAAGACGAGAGGCTGCCAAAGGATATCCTTTATGGACAGCTAGCCATTGGAGTTGGAAGAATCGGCCGTCCCACACTGTGATTCAAGGACGTATGCAAGAGAGACATGGAGTAAGGCGACATCCCATCCGAGGGCTGGGAAGAAATTACCCATCTAGAGATAGGCAGTTGGAGGGGGCATAGTGGCTGCTGACGCTAGTAAAGGTCTTCTGGCTGCAGAGAAAAGAGAACGACTGAAGAGATCAAGGAGCAGTCAGGCAAGCCAGCCTCCTCAGTTTGGTTGTACGATTTGTGGCAGAGACTACCACTTGCAGATAGGCCTTTACATCCATAGCAAACAGTGTCGAAATACAGGAGACAGAGCTGGACAAAACTTACAGGGCGCGACGCGCATGGTCTAAAGAGACTGAGACGCCTATGATGATGATAAACCAAGTGTTAAGTTATCATTGTACGCTCTGCATTTCTCTATATTTCTTATGTTGAGAATGTGATTCTAAAATAACTGGATATCCTGGACAATTGGCTAGTAAACAAAATCTTGTCTAGAAAAAGTATTTATTTGGGCCATATCAACCGCCAAAATGGCCTACAGAGAACGATACTAAAGTGCATGGTGTCTGTAAAGCCAGGCAGAGGTAGACCGAAGAGAAGATGGACACAAGACATCATGGAGGTCCTGAAGACGACAGCAACAGTGACGGTGGACTGAGTAGAGAGGGAGAGACTTACGAATCGGCTGCTGCAAAGAAGACATACTACATAATGATGATGAGCTATTTAACCCTGCTTTCACTGTACACGAGGTCAGTGTGGAAATTAATCAAAATGAAATTTACTAGTTGTGTAGATTTTTCAATGCCAATGTCTCCTACTTTTAAGTTAAATGAGATTTTATTGAACAGGACATGTTTGACGTGACTAACACAAATAATATGCATGTGAACAAAGTCAACTTTATAAATCATGGATTAATAAAAATGGGGAAGGTTTGTTACAAGACAATGGAAGGAACATTTTGCGAAATCATTTTGAATTCCCATTCACTTTGTTTCCCGAATTAGTCCAAGACTTCTTTATCTGTTTTCTCTATATTCTATCATAAGATGTGCCCCTTATTCTATATATCCACATTTGATATACAACACTTCTCTTCTCCAACCGTTTGTTTATTGGCCACGTATCTACATCAAACGGTAAAGACGCGTGTACCTTACATCTCTGATCACTATCATTTTTTGTGTGTGAGCTATTTGTTGGAATGTCAATATTTGAATCTTGTTGGCGAAACCAGATTTGCCCATCTCTACTTGATTCTCATTTCGTAGGACATAGCAATGGTTCTCTAGCAATGTTCTATCTCTGGCCTTGATGGAAGATACTAACAGGTTAATCTCTGATGTCTTGATCCTAGATTTGTCTTGAACTTGCGCGATTGTTCTCTATTTGTTCTTCAAGTACGGGTCGCAGCGACGTGTCTTTTAATATAAGAAAATAACCCAAGCAATAAGATTCAACAAAGAAAAGTGATCAAGATGCTGAGCAGCGCATGAGCTGCAGCGGTCAGCGACCTATAGCTGACTGCTAGCATCAGGGCCAGCGAACCAGAGCTGCCAAGACCCTTCTACACCTCCACGCGGTGATCCTGGATAACAGGCTGCAGCAGGACAGACTGGCTAAGGAGAAGCAATCAAAGAGGGAATGCTAACCCGGTACTCAAAAAATGCTTGCTGAAGTCGGATGTGTTGGACCGAAAGGTGCAAATATTGCAGTCAAGCTGTAAACTACGACACAACGCATTCCATTCTCTGGACTACATTCTGTTACTTAAGCCCTTTCAGGGTTCGGTAGCGGGAGATTGAGAACGAACGAAGCCAAGCAAAGCCAACAAAGAAAAAATATTTAAACTGCCAAACCCTATAAAAACGAATGGAAAAAACCCCCGAAAAAACAAAAGAAATGAAAAAACCCAAAAATAAATTAACGAAGTCAAAACAAATGAACATATACATTCTTACGCCTTTGGCATGTAGGTCCAGACCATCCTTCTACACACGATCCTGAACATCTACCGGTGGCACCATCACAAATGTCGTTGTCACGGCAGTGACAAGCCATGCGACAATGGTGACCAAATTTGCCAACGGGGCATTTGCCTGGAATATATGGCTTGAAATGTTAAGGAAAACTGGCATGCATGAAATGTTATTTTGAATAATTTATTTGTTGAGTCTTTTTTAATGATAGATTTGAATGTCAGAAGTATTGATTGAAAATGGTCGGGTTTGAAATTATAAGGAATTAAACGATTAAAAAATTATAGATTAAAACATGTTTATGAAAGTTGTGTAGAAGAGAAAGCTAAAGAGATATACATTATTATGATTAGAAATGTTATGGACAATGTTCAAAATACAAATTGTAATAAAAATAAATGTTTATGGAAATTGTAAGGTATGGATCAAGCCATGTCAGGTCATCCTGTAACCGGCCAGGTTGTTCTGGCACCCATGCAGACACTCCAACAATCTCCCGCCACACTCTCTGTCAGCGGCCGCTGCCTGTGTCTCATCAGAGATTGGTCTATTCTTTTATATTGTCCTCCCACCTCTTTTTGGGACGACCTCTTCATCGTCTGCCTTGCACTATGCCGTACATGATCGTATTTGCAAGACCAATTGATCTCGATATGTGACCGTACGAATTGAGTTTCCGTCTTTTGACCGTTGCCAAGAGGTCACCAAAAGGCCCTAAGGCTATTGGAAATCTTTCCCGCACTTCCTCATTTGTAATTTGGTATTTGTATGGGAAGTTTAGAAGTCTTCGGAAACATCTCATCTCTATGGGCTGTATCCTTAGCTGCAGGTCGTCTGTAATTGTCCATGTCTCACAAGCATAGAGAAATATTGACAGTACGTTGCACGCACTAATCTGATCTTCGTGCATATTGCAAACTGTTTGTCTTGTCAGATTTGGCTAAACCGTGCAAACGACGCTTTTGCATGAGATATTGATATGATTAAGAACATTTTTAGATACAGAAATGTTTTTAGAAAAAAAAATTGAAAAGACATTAGATGGAAATGTTTATGGAAATTGTGCTGTATTAATATGCTCAAAGAAATGATATAGATTAAACATTGCAACGTTTATTGAATGAACATTTTTAGGCACAGAAATGTAGCAATTTTGTGGTATGAATTATTTACAAAAATTGTAAGGTAAGATTACTGTGAGGTGTGAAATGACATTTTTCTGGACAACATAAAAAATGTGACGGACATTAAAAAAATATGATTGGCAGTTTGACGTCATTGTATGAAAGAGAATGACCCAAGTGGATTCCGAAGCATAGAAAATAGAATTACAATTTTCTCCCTTGTATATCGTAACGATGCTCAGTTAAGAATAAAGAAGGCGAGAAAAGATTTCATTGCATAGAGGAATTTATGGAACCTACAAGAAATTAAAACCATAACTAAAATTCCAATATTCAACGTAAAATCCACCTTATTATATGGCTCTGAAACATGGAGGACAACACAGTTACTTATGAAAAAAGTACCGACTTTCGTAAATGGTTGTCTGCGCACAATACAAAGGTGGAAATGGTACGACAAGGTCACCAACGTGGAACTGATGGGGAAAACGGGACACATATCAGTGGATTAAGAAATACGGATGAGGTGATGAATAGAACACACATTACGGAAACCAGTGAATAAGATTACTACAAAAGCTCTGTTCTGGAATCCCCAGGACAAAAGAAGTAGAGGAAGACCGAGATACTTAATGTAAGAGGCAATTGGAAGCAAATGTAAAGGCAGCAAACAGGACGTGGGGCAAAATTGGCTCAGATAGCTCATGATAGGAAGACTTGGCTCAGATAGCTCATGATAGGAAGACTTGGCTCAGATGGCTCATGATAGGAAGACTTGGCTCAGATGGCTCATGATAGGAAGACTTGGCTCAGATGGTTCATGATAGGAAGACTTGGCTCAGATGGCTCATGATAGGAAGACTTGGCTCAGATAGCTCATGATAGGAAGACTTTGCTCAGATAGCTCCTGATAGGAAGACTTGGCTCAGATAGCTCATGATAGGAAGACTTGGCTCAGATAGCTCATGATAGGATAACTTGGCTCTGATAGCTCATGATAGGAAGACTTGGCTCAGATGGCTCATGATAGGAAGACTTGGCTCAGATGGCTCATGATAGGAAGACTTGGCTCTGATGGCTCATGATAGGAAGACTTGGCTCAGATAGCTCATGATAGAAAGACTTGGCTCAGATGGCTCATGATAGGAAGACTTTGCTCAGATAGCTCATGATAGGAAGACTTGGCTCAGATGGCTCATGATAGGAAGACTTGGCTCAGATGGCTCATGATAGGAAGACTTGGCTCAGATGGCTCATCATAGGAAGACTTGGCTCTGATGGCTCATGATAGGAAGACTTGGCTCAGATGGCTCATGATAGGAAGACTTGGCGGGTATTTGTTAAGAATCTATGCTCCACAGGGAGCTAACAGGTTTTTGATTGATTGATGTTGCAAGAGACGACAAGAGAAGATTGTGCATGAAACTTGCAAACTCACTATTTTAAAATATTTGCAATATAACCATTCTGCAAATGACGGTATTTTAATTGATTTATTTGATTGCTGAAAAAAGAGAATACATTTGATAAAAATAACTAGGGAAAGAAAGTTGTTGAGATCCAGATACCATACTCCAAAACCCAAAATGAAACATGGGGAAAAACACATTCCGTTAGCTCTATTTTCAAATTCTGTTGTTTGCATGTTTTCAAAGAATACTGATGTCTGTTGCAAGAGGGGCTATAAAGACTGTAAATTGAACACGGTTTACGAAGTATAAACAAATAAATAAGTAATTAGCCACATAATATAAGGAGGATATAAACCAGCATGGTAATACTAATGTTAACTTACCTTTGCCCCCATCAACAGACCTGGTAACCATGGCGACCAGTAGAATGAAACTTGCACAGGCAGTGATATTGATGACGTCACGTGCGCAAGAAGATGTCATGTGAGGCTGAGTTGTCCGTTGGTGGTAGTGTTAGATGACTGGTACTGATTTCGTGCCTTGATTGTTCTTTTGGTGTTAGTAGTTAGATGCCTGGTACTAATTTCGTGCCTTGATTGTTCTTTTTGTGGTAGTAGTAAGACAGCCGGGCCTACTTTTGGATGTTGATTGTTCTTTTTGTAGTAATAGTTAGACGGTAGGTACAGCTTTCGTGTCTCGATTGCTTTTTTGGTGGTAGTTATTAATATGTGAGGTTTCAAAATAGAAATAAGTAAAATATTCAAGTCTGTTTAATAAAAAATGCCAAAGTTCATATAAGTAGGTAAGCAATGTCCGTATAAGTGAGACACGAAAATCCGTAGACGTGAGGTACTAAAGTCTGTATAAAGCATGTATGAAGTACCTCAGTTATTAACAAGGGATGTACAAAAGTCTCTAAAAGTGGAGCATTTCAGTCCTTATAAGTGAGTCATCAGTCTGTATAAGTGAGGTACCTCAATTCTTATAAGGTACCTCAATTCTTATAAGTGAGGTACACAAGTATGTATAATTGAGTCAACTCAATCTTTATAAGTAAAGTACCAAAGTCTGTATAAGTGAGGTAGATCTGTCCTTATAAGCGAGGTACCAACGTATGCATAAGTGAGGCCTCTCAGTCCTCATAAGTGAGGTACTAGTCTGTATAAGAGAGCTATGCTAGTCTGTATACATGACGTTCCAACGTCTCTGTAAGTAGAGAACGTCAGTATATATTAGTGGGTTACCTCTGTCATTATAAGTGAGATAACAATGTATGTATACGTGGGACACTTCAGTGAGGTGCCAAAGTCTGTATAATTGAGGCATCTCAATTCTTATAAGTGAAGTACCAAACCGAGTGGTCTGCCGGGATCTATGTGTACAACAAGGACAACAATAGCACCACTGCCCCACAGAGAGCATGTCGTAAGAGGCGACTGTGTAACATGGCATAACACCGACCATGGTTAGGAGATTTGTTAAGAGCAGCATAGATGGCGCTAAACAGGCTGCGGGTCTAATTTGGTCCAGTGTTTGAGTCTATCAAGATGGACTCGCACATCAGTTAACCATCCTCCATACTATACTGGAGAAATAAGCTGCACGAGTCTAGCTCGCTAAGCAGGAAATCCTCTTCCTGCCTACATTCAGCTCACATCAGAGGTAGGACCTGCACAGGGGCTTATGCTCCTGTAGAAATTCAGGTCGACTAAGACTAAGACTAAAAAGTACCAAAGTCTGTATATGCGAGACACATGTCAGCATACATGAAGCTCCATAATCTTTGTAAGTGGGGTACGTTAGTCTTTATAAGTAAGGCATTTCAATCCTTAAAAATGAGGTACTAAAGTCCATAAAAGTGAGGCACATCAGTCCTTACATTGAGGTACTAAAGTCCGTTTAAGTGAGGCATCTCAGTGCTTATATTGAGATACTAAAGTCCGTATAAGTGAGGCACCTCAGTCCTTATATTGAGATACTAAAGTCCGTTCGTTAAAGTGAGGCACCTCAGTCTTTATATTGAGGTACTAAAGTCCGTATATGTGAGGCACATGTCAGCATACATGAAGTTCCGAAGTCTGTGTAAGTGGGATACGTCAGCCTAAATAAGTAAGGTAGCTCAGTCCTTATAAGTGAGGTATTCAAGTCCGTATAAGTGAAGTAGCTGAGTCCTTATGAGTAAGGTACTAAAGTCCATATTAATGAGTCACCTGTCCTTACAAGTAAGGTACTAAAGTCCGTATTAGTGAGGCACCCCAGTCCTTATAAGTGACGTACTAAAGTCCGTATTAGTGAGGCAGCGCAATCCTTATATTGAGGTACTAGTCTGTATAAGTGAGGCACATCAGCCTATATAAGTGAGGTAGCTGAGTCCTTATATGTGAAATACCAAAGGTGAGGTACCAAAGTCTGTAAAAGTGAGGTGCCTTAATCCTTTGGTAAAGAAACCAGGTCCTTTAAAGTGAGCTTCCAACGTTTGTAAAAGGTAAGCACACAATTCGGAATAACCTAGAAACTTAAGTCCGTATAAGTGAGGTACCTCAGCCCTTGTAAGCGAGGTAATTTTGTCTGTATAAGTGAAATACCTCAGCCCATGGAAGCGAGGTACTTCCGTCTGTACAAGCAAAGTACCTCATCCCATGTAAGCGAGGTACTTCCGTATGTTCAAGCGAAGTACCTCAGCCAATGTAAGCAAGGTACTTCCGTCTGTACAAGTGAAGTACCTCAGCCCATGTAAGCGAGGTACTTCCGTATGTACAAGGGAAGACCTCAGCCCATGTAAATAAGGTACTTCCGTTTGTAAAAGCGAAGTACCTCATCCCATGTAAGCGATGTACTTCTGTCTGAAAAAGTGAGCTCTCTCAATCAATATAATTGAGGTACCAAAGTCCGTATTATTGGCATACCTCAGTCTGAGCAAGTGAGGTACAGCAGTCCGTTTAAGTGACATCCCTGTATTTGTAGACAAGTGGGGTCTACGTTGTCATCACAACCAGTTGGTATTTCCCAGATTTACTGTAAAATGTAGTTTATTCATCTCGCGTAGACCAATTGTATGCTTTGTTGGATATTTCTGGAACTGTTCAGAGCGAAAACTTTATTTTTATAACTACACCCTGAAGTCAATGCTTGCACCTCTTGTCAGGTTAACTGGCAGATGATGTTAATGAAAACTCACCGTCAATGCTGAATTTGAGAAGAAATAAAAATCATGAAATAATTATAAACGTTCGATTTCTTGACAAAAATATATAACACAATATTTTTGCAAAAGAAAAATAAACAACACAACATGCAACAGACAAGTAATATATAGCATTTAAAATGCATAAAGATAGAAGGAAAGAGAAAGAGGAAGGCCGAGAGAGAAGATTCTCAAAAGCCTGAGAGAATGGCATGGGTGACAATCAACAACAGAGTTGGTAAACGACACACGTGATAGAAATGAATGGAGGTCCTTGACAGCCAGTGCCATTCGGCAGGGCTCCTCATGATGATGAGAAAGCATAACTCGCACAAAGGCTACAGAACACAACAATCATTATACGTCACACAATGCTATGAAATATTGAACAACATACATCGCTCAGATGTAGGATACAAAGTATGACATACAACAAAGATACAAAGTATGACATACAACAAAGATACAAAGTATGACATACAACAAAGATACAAAGTATCACATACAACAAAGATACAAAGTATGACACACAACAAAGATACAAAGTATGACATACAACAAAGATACAAAGTATGACATACAACAAAGATACAAAGTATGACATACAACAAAGATACAAAGTATGACATACAACAAAGATACAAAGTATCACATACAACAAAGATACAAAGTATGACATACAACAAAGATACTAAGTATGACATACAACAAAGATACAAAGTATGACATACAACAAAGATACAAAGTATGACATACAACAAAGATACATAATATACCTACCCCTTAAGATACTGAATACAAGACACTATTTTAAAATACAGAATACATGATCATGATTAAAAGGTACGCATCGAGAGGTGGCGCGAAACAATGCAGGATCCATGGATAGAGCTCAAGGAAGAGGCTGCGCCTGGACACCACCTGCCCTACGCTGTGTGGAAGGCAATGAAGAGACTGTGAACTGGTGTCTCAATATGCAGAGTGAACTTGAAGAAATGGGGATACTCAGATGTCGACACATGTGAATGCGGCGCAGTTCAGGACCAAGATCATCTCATGACCTGCCCCAACCTCCCTGAAACCTGTGACATGAACGACATGATGGAGGCGAACGACAAGGCAGTTCAAGTTGCTGAATACTGGATGGATGCTGTGTGACAGGGTGTTTGGACACGGAAAGTAAGTAAGTATCATAAGGTGCCTTGCAGGTTGGCGTTGGCATTAATTGACCTCCTCCAACTTCTACCATATGTGGCTTTTGACAACTGTTGTTGATTGTCGCATTTCCGTTCTCTCAGAGACTAAATACCCTCTTAAAATATAGAATCCAATGCAAGGTAAAGGCCTGTCTCAACGCAACAACTGCCTTCGGGGTTTAAGATAAATCTTAATGTACTAAGCCGCAGCCCTATATGAGGGTGACCAGTTCTCTTCATTGCTAGTTTTATCTTCGCCAGATCATAAAGAAGGTACCCATTTATAGCTAGGTAGACTGGAGGAGGGCTTGTACCAAGCCCTAACCACTGCTAGGATTTGTTTTCTGACCGTCCATGAAATCGAACTTTGGCACGTTGTAATCTCACTAAAAATACAATATTTACTCTTAAATTCAAAATACAAGATACACTCTTAAGATACAGAATGCAAAATACACGCTAAAGATTCAAAGAAAAACAACACCCATTCTTGAAATACTAAATACAACATTGAACATTAAAGTACAGAATACAACATACAACCTTAAAGTAAATAATACAACGTACAACCTTAAAGTAGAGAATAGAACTTAAACCTTAACATACAGAATACAACATACAACCTTAACATACATAATACAACATATAACCTTAAAGTACAGAATAAAACATACAGTCTTAAAGTAGAAAATACAACATATGTACATATGATACAAAATAAAATACCACATACATTTGCACGATAGAGCTTATAACATAGATTTGCAATGTACATAATACAATACAATATACATTTGCAAGGTATAGATTACAACATACATTTGTAAGGTACAGAATACAACATATATTTACAAGGTAGAGAGAACAACATACACCTGTAAGAAACAGTTATCACATCAAACGCCCATAAGATACAACATACACTTTACACGTAAACAAAACAGAACTGACTATGCTAATTTAAAACTATAAAATATATGTTTTATTTCATCGCTTAGCAGTTAGATATTTGCATTAGTAATGTCAAGAGTCACTGACGAAGCTTGACTGTCATTTGTGGTATGTATGACGTACTCATAAAGTAAACACACACACCCATCCACTCGCACAGACACACACTTAAACACAGGAACAGTAAATTCTGAAGTTTTAGTTGTCAATTATATAGTCCTGATGAAGTCTGCGAAATGAGCGACGAAAGTCGGAAAAGTGTCTAAGTAATTTAGAAGCACTTGCGGGATTCCTCGGAAATGTGTGTTCAATTTTCTAAGTCATTTCTGGCGGCCCTACGTATGCTAAATTAGGTTGTAATTAAATGTGCCAGAACTTATTAATAAAATCAGAATGTCTTTAAACTGTTTTCTTTCAAAATGGAAATTGGTAGCGTCCACATGGAAAGGTAAGATTCATCATCATGTAGCATTTCTATTGCAGAAAGCGTCGTTCCCATCACAGCCCATCTGAAACAAACTCGATCACTTGCAAAATCTCCAGCCTGCTCCAGAGTCATGACCAAGCATTCCTTGACATCTTGGTGCCATCGCCTTCTTGGTCTACCTGTGCCTCTCTTGTTAGGCCCATACCTTTCACAACTGTTCTTTCAAGACCACTGTGTCTTTTGATAGTGCAAAAGTATTTCAATTTTCTGTTCATGATGAACCGGTTCGCCTTCATCACCAACTCTTGACAAATGTCCGCATTGTTTTATTTTTGGTCCACGGTATTCTCAGAACATGTATATAACATTACATACGACTAGAAGGACTCGATTCTTTTCCTTGAGGCCTTGGTAACTGTACATGGTTTACAGCCGTATGCTGCCACGGGAAAATACACAGGTTCAAAGAATGTTCACCGTTGCTGGTTTGCTGGGAGACTGCAATCGTTTTCTAAGGCTGTGTAGCTCTGCATTGCGATTGCCAATCTTCTTCTAATTTTCTTTTGAGCAGTTGTCATTGTTGTCAATTCTGGAACCCAGATACTATTAGCTAGAGATCTGTTCCTTTACTACACTAGATTGATGTTGCTTTCTTGTTTTGTCGGTGGTCATTATCTTTATTTTGTTTATGATCACAACGAGGTTTTGATCTTCGCTGCATCTGCTAACGGCTGCAATTATGAGACAAGTTCACGTTTTTCAATAAGAATATGAAATCCTTCAATTTAAACATATCAGCACTTCTGAAGAGCACATGTCTTTAACAAATAGAAGCAAATTAATCTTGTACTGGGCCACTGATTCCAGATATGTACATGTGTTCTCTGTTTCCTTTATGTTTGTTTTGAGCTGTATTTTGGTCTGGCTATACTTCTCTTGCCTTGGAGATTCCAAAGCAGACACTGTCTTGCAATTTTAACGGATGTTTTCTTAATGTGTGTCCTATATAATACTATCGCCTTCTCCTCGTCTCATATTTAACTGATATCTGGTTGGCTATTTCCAACAATTCCACAGTATGAACCTTATCACACAACTTCTATATCTCTATTCTGTAGAGACGCCCATTCATGAAAATGTGTACCTTATTGTTTGTTGTTTGTGTTGTTCTCAATGTCTCATCGCCATACACTAAACGGACACAGTTGTTGGCCATTTCTTTATTTGTGTTTTGCAATTGATCTTTTTTGAGTTCTATTTGTTCCGAAACGCAATGTACTTTTTGCATTCTTATTTTGATACCTTGAAAAACGTAAAAACAGCAATAATATAGGGCATTAAACTAATAGTATCATTTCCAGACTCAAATATAACATCGAGATGCTCCCCCCCAAAGAAACAGATTTAGCCCTACAATGGATTCCCGCTCACTGTAAGATCTTTGCAAATAATAAGGCCGATGAACTCGCAAAAGCCGACAGTGGCGACACGCCATCCACAGAGCTTTGAAGAATTAAAACAATCATTGAGCGATCTATGAGTCCTGCTTGGACTGAAACCGCCTTCCGTCTACCCCCCCACCCCCCCCACCCCCCCGTCCCTCCTCCACCGGAGGTCACACGATACCTCTCCCAAATTCGTATCCTCAGCACAGCATGTGTTAAGTTGACCCGAAGTCGGACACAACCCAGAAGACAGAGTCGGAAAATGAATAAATAAAACAGGGAGTCCAACACGCACAAGGAAAGCCTGACACAAACATGGGTCCAACACACACTCCTCCCTGCCGTCATCTCGAGGCAGCGGAGTAGTCGGATCCATCTGAGAAGTCTATAGGGATTATTTCGGTCGACATACTACGCATGAACAAGCCTTAACAGTTGGACATAGAAGTGGTCGTTCCACGCAATGGGCCTAAGATGCCTATGCGAACATTATTATTATTATCAATACAAAGAACACAAGCAAGGAAATGACGGTATAGACAAACTTGGCAAAGACGGGCAGGAAAAAATCTTCAGACTCAGAACGGGACATTGCAGACTCAAGGTCCACCTCCACAGAATGAGACACCACTACATGCGATTGCAGAGCAACCAAGCAAACACCAGAACATATTCTGCATGATTGTCCCACGTATGCAGACCAAAGAGAAGCAGTCTGGCCTCGGGAAGTGTCCAGCTCGAAAAGTTGTGGGGGACCGTTGAAGACCTGAAACGCACATTTACCTTCGCGGACCTCACTGGACTAGAAGCAAAGCACCAGTTGATCGGATGAGAAGAGGAGACCTTTACCCGCAATATCAATTCCATCCTATTGTACAGCTCTGGAGCGTGGGACCAAAGAAAAATACAACTAAAAATGTTCCGGTTTTTATCAACGGATGCTTGCGACGAATAACGGGTTTGATTCAAATGGTTTGATGAAGTCACTAATACGGAGATGCTTGCAACGAATAGAGGGTTTGATTCAAATGGTTTGATGAAGTCACTGATATGGAGATGCTTGCAACGAATAAAGGGTTTGATTCAAATGGTTTGATGAAGTCACTGATATGGAACTGTGGAAAAGAACCAAACATATAGGAGTGAATTTGACGTAAGGAGAAGGTGCTGGAGTTGGATAGGACACATATTACGGAAAACAATTGATCATCATTACAACACAGTCTCTATTCTGGAATCACTAAGGTAAGTGAAAGAGACAGATCTAAATCCTCACGAAGAAGAGAGTTTCTGACACACATAAAGATAACAAGCCAAGAAGTGGATGAAGCTAGAAAGGATATGACAGCGCCGTAAGACTTATATATATTTGTTGAAGATCTATGCTCTGGTCTATGGAAAATCATGGCCAAATTGTGATGTCCCAATGCGTTTATTATAAAGATTAGACAGTACCATGATGTTATTTTATAGCTCCAGTTCAAGATCATAGGGAATACTCTGAATCCTTTGGTGTTATAAATAGAGTGAAGAAAGAATGCATCCTAACCCTATCCTTTTTAGCATGAAGTTTACTGCCATGTTGACTGATGCATTCAAGGGCAGTGATGTTTTGGTCAAAGTCTGCAATCACCTAGACGGCGAGTTCTTCAATCTGAAGAGAATGCGTGCAAGAACAAGACTACAAACTGAGATCTTATGTGAACTTCTCTGCTGATGATTGTGCTCCCAAGGCCCATTCAGAGACTAAAATACAATGTACTGTTGACGTGTTTGCAGTAGCTTGCGATAGCTTTGGTATCATCATTTTTACCAGTAAGACTGAAGTGCTACATCAAAAAGCCCCAATAACTGTGCAGAGTGATCCATATATCACTATCAATGGTCTGAAGTTAAAGTAGGTGAAACGCTTTGTATACCTTGGCTGCACACTCTCCAGAGCAGTACATATTGATGATGAAGTAAACTCGAGGATTGCAAAAGCATATGTAGCATTTAGGAAACTAAGATCCACAGTTTGGAACCGGAGAGGAATTAAGCTTATAACCAAATTAAAGGTGTATGCGGCAGTCGCCCTACCAACTCTTCTGTACACCTTTAAAATCTGAACTGTGTACAGCCGTCCTACCAACTCTTCTGTACACCTGTAAAACCTGAACTGTGTACAGCCGTCCTACCAACTCTTCTGTACACCTGTGAAACCTGAACTGTGAACAGCCGTCCTACCAAATCTTCTGTACACCTGTTAAACCTAGACTGTGTACAGTCGTCTTACCAACTCTTCTGAGCCCCTGTGAAACCTGAACTGTGTACAGTCGTCTTACCAACTCTTCTGAGCCCCTGTGAAACCTGAACTGTGTACAGTTGACATGTGAAGAAGTTTGACCATTTTCATTTTTCTAAGGAAACTACTAAGCATAGAACGGCAAGATAAAACCACAGAAGTAACAGTTCATTCGCGGTCTGTCATGACAAGCATCCACGCAACTCTGCAAATCTCAGCTTAGATGGACTAGCCATGTTGTCAGCATGTCAGATTAGCGGCTCCCAAAGAAAATATTCGATGGCAAGCTTGAATCAGGCAAATAAAACGTTACAAAAATACTATGAAAGCCTCACTGACGAACTGCGACATTGACCCTGATATTTGGGAGAACATTGCTGCTGATCGCTCTGCCTGGCATAGTAACTTTTCTTTTGGCACGACACATATGGACCAGACAAGAATCAAGGAAGCTGCAAGAAGACGAGTGACACGAAGGCAAGAGACTGTGTATCTCCTTCCCTCAGTGTGATCACATGCATTCGAACTTGGATTGGTTTGATCAGCCATCTACGAACCGACTCCAGGTTTGACAGATGACAATGTGGTCTTCTTGGCAAAAGATGGACAAACAACATGCTCTGCTGGGAATTGAACGGTTTTAGTAATGATAATTGACTGAAAGAGATAACCGATGGACAGAAACATAAAATTAGATGGCTAAATGTATATTTGAAAGTATAGATAGACAGAAAGTTAGAGGGATAAATTGAGATTGGCGGGGTAATAGTCAAAGGACAGGTAACAAATTAAATAGATTAATAAACCAATGAATGGATAGATAAGGAGTTTTCAATCTGATTTTCCCAAAGCATCCTTTTCAACATACGTCTGAATGCCATTATCCCCCTTTCAAACCATGTCTGACTCCAAACGTGCATTCCACATAATATGCATATAATATTGAAAATAACGAGGTTTTTAAAAAAAAATATAATACCACATATTCATTTACTTGGATTATTTTGTATAGTGTTTTATAAATTGAATAGCAATAGAAAATGTTGAAGGATTGTGAATAAAAGTGGTTTATTGTAACAAATATTAATAACTAGTTACAACTTAAGCATAATTCCGGCATTTAAACTCTACAATTCCCTAATGATTGAGGCCTCCTGGGATTGATCAATATATATATATATATATATATATATATATATATATATATATATATATATATATATATATATATATATATTTATATATTTATGTATATATATATACACACACATCTTTACTCGTATATATATATATATATATATATACACACACACACACAAGCACACACGATATGCCACTTAACTCGCGATTTACGGAATTTATGGTTTTTTCCAGTGGTTATATTATTTGCTACTGAGATAAGTGGCTTCTGATTTTAGTTTTAATTGGTTTTTCTGATGGCTACAAGATGTCGGAGAGACACGAATATTTTTCGGTAACATGACATTTATTAGATCTGCAATATGGGATGTTATGTTCAGTTTTTGTTCGCATTTTCATTTATGCTGTACTAAGCTTTGAATGTATGTGTGTGTCTATGGTGTAAGTACGTACGTATATATATATACACACACACACCCACACACACACACACATACGCACGCACACACACATACACACACACACGCGCCCATGCGCACGCGCACGAGCATGCACGCACGCACATCTACATAAAAACACACTTACATACGTACATACAAAATACATACGTATACACATGGGAGCAGCGGAGCTCAGTGGTTAGCGCGCTGGCCTCGCATCTAATTGTTACTGGGTTCATTCCCCAATTGACGTGGTAATATTTTTTCAGACCGCAATGACTCCCTGGTCGACCCAGCCTTAAATGGGTACCGGTTCAGTCCTTGAAGTAAAAGCGGCGAGGGAGTGGAGATGGCTACCGCCCTCATATAGCCGAGCTTTTGAAATGTGAGATCGCTAACACCTCACACCCCTAGGGCAGTAATGCTTAACTTTAAATTTTACACACATACTTATATACGTACACACACGTACACGCGAGCGCATACAAGCACCCGCAATACGCACATGTGCGTACACATACACACATACATACGAATTTCAGAGTCAGGTATTTTGTCCTTCAACATAACCCTGAGCAAACTGTGCAGACAGCTCACGAGAAACCAATTTTGCTGTCTGGCATTTCTGTTATGCACTGTCCATGTTTGGCAAGCGTGAAATAGAATTGTTAGCACTACAACACATGTGTAACAGGTCCCACCGGAGCAAGAGAATTTAGGGCAGGGGTGATGTGGCTACTGATAACAAAGGTACCTGAATGCGTGTCAAGGTCACTCACCGTCTCAACGAAAGAAAACAGAGTTGGGGCAAAGAATGTGGACAGGTAGGAGCTGACCACTGGTGTTCCGATTTGGGTAGTCGGAGAATGAGTGACAGATGGAATGGCAGCGGAGCTTGCTGCTATAGATGAGTGACAGGTGTGCAAAGTATTTCGTTCCAATGACGACTGAGTAGAGCCATCCCCCTAGATCCATATGTCAGCTTTGATACTGCTTGAGTGTATATAAGACTAGTCAAAGTTCAGCAGGCTGGATGAGAGAGGCTGGATGGAGAGGGGAGGAGAGCGAATGAGAGTGACTGTAGATAGGAGTCCGTTTAGCTCACCGATTTGATAGAGGAGCGATTGAAAAACTATTGTAGGAATATTAGAGATAGAACAGGATAGCTCAAATAGGTGTGTGAGTTTTGTATTAATAGATAATCTGAACGTCTGTTGTAAGCAGGACACATTGTGAACGAGGTATGTCCAGATCGCCCGCCTGAGGGGATTTGAGTGAGAAGTAGTTTTTGATAAGGTGTGTTGAGGATGCAGTTAAAGAGATATGTGTATGATGTGTGTAGGCAATAGAACTGGGTAATGATAGTTGGAAATTCCATCAAAAGCTAATGCTTAAAATTTCCGCTTTAGTTAATATTTATATTTACATATATATAATATAGAAATACTTAGTTAATATGATATGTATTGTATTGTGTTTGTAATTTCACTACTCATTTTTCTGGTATGAGTATTATATAATAAATATGCCATCTGCTGTGTGCTATATTATTTGCAGTGTGTGGTCAGGAATGATGTGGATGAGCGTGATAATGTTCTAAGTTAGAATAACCCTAGGGCAAACAGTGGGATCTGCTACACATGCCACTGTTGCATTTGGTTGCGACACTAATGTCTTGTTGGCACTAGGCTTTCGCTTGAAGTCTCTCCAACACAGCGGTTATCTTTGCCATTCTGTTTGTTGATCTCAGATTCGATTTTCACGTCTCTGCTGAGGGTATTGTCTAGGTTGGTCAAGCTAGTGACCGTCCGGAGACGTTACTTTTGGATATTGACCATTGATTCGCTGTAAGGCTTCCCAGGTACAGGCTGAAAGAGTACCTCAATTTATTTTAGTATTGATTGTAAGCACTATGCACGGTTAGCACTATGCCCGAAAATCAGATTAATGCGTGGTCCTGTCAATATTCATCTATTCTTGTGAGACATGGACAGTTACAGCTGACTTTCAGCGAAAGGTACAGGCCTTGGAGACTGAAGACTTTTAAACGTCACGTACAAAGATGGAGTTACAAATGAGGAAATACGAGATAGAATCACAACAGCAATACAGCCTTTTGAGGACCTCTTGGCAACTGTCAAAAGAAGGAAACTCGCTTAGTACTGTCACATATCGAAATCAAATGGCCTTGCAAATACGATTCTCTACGGAAAGGTGCAAGGAAAACGACGAACATGCCGGCCAAAAAAGAGATGGGAGGACAACAAAAAAGAATGGACCAATCTCCGACCAGAAGAGGCACATGCAGCGACCGTTGACAGAGAAGGGTGGCGTGGCATTGTGAGGATATCTTCATGTGTGCCCCAATGACCTCACCGGTTACGGGATGACGTGACCTGACCTGACAGACTAACATTTTTGCACTACGCCGAAAAGTCCATTGTGATGTACTGCATATGGTCTGCAGCCATCTTTCCTACGGTGTCTTAGCTCTGGTTCATGATTTCTATTTCGGCTTTC
The DNA here is from genome assembly GCA_036924085.1 of Ariolimax columbianus. Taxonomy (NCBI): domain Eukaryota; kingdom Metazoa; phylum Mollusca; class Gastropoda; order Stylommatophora; family Arionidae; genus Ariolimax; species Ariolimax columbianus. The sequence goes on along the minus strand of JAVGWX010000010.1, from coordinate 67,626,955 downwards.
ACGGTTCTTGTCTAAGATGTCCTACATCGTATTCTCACTCGTCTTTTCTTTGTGGTCCACGCCATGTCAGTTCTAGTTATAATCTCAAACTCTCATCTTAGAACATAGCCAATCAAATTCTACGCTCGATCTGTCGTGATCATGTGCATGTCTACTTGATTACTCCGGACAAGCAGGTTTCGGTTGGTGATAGTGTTCGGCCAGAACATGCTAATGATCCTTCTAAGGCAGGTTGTATGGATCGATGACAATTCTGAGATTTCATTTTCCATTATTCTCCAACACTCCGCACCACACAGATGCACTCTTGTGTATTCTTAATTTAGATGTACTGTATCGTACAAGTCAGTGAATTCAATTACTTGGGCAGATTGTTCGCACAAGATTGAAGATTAGATAGAGAGATGGAATCAAGAACACAGAAAGTTAAAGCTGTTTTCTATCAGCTCTCGCCATTGCTAAGACACAAACACAGTCCAATGAAGACAAAGAGACAGCTGATAAATAGTTTTTGTATATCAGCTCTCTGCTACCAGTGTCAGACATGGACTCTCAGCAAGTCACAAGAAAGAGAAATCATGGTATGCGAAATGAGGTGTTTGAGAAAAGCAGTTGGGGTCACAAGGCTGGATAGAGTACGAATCGAAGTAATCAGACAGACGTTGGGTACAACACCGTGCACGGAATACACGGAAAGGCAGACAATTTCGGACACCTGACAAGAATCCAAACAAAGTTACCAGCTGCTCGTATCTACAATACCAGACATCAGAGTTGCACAGCAAGAGGCAGATCACGTAAAAGATGGATAGATGGTGTCAGTAACACACTGAAGAAACACGGAATGACAACAACATCGGCGACAAAGATGTCACAAGACAAAAAACTACACCTCCCCACGACGTATAACGACACAAGTGGATAGAAGATGATGATGAGACTCTATCGAGACCATTTTAAATGTTGTGCCAGCTAGATAAGGCTTGCATTGTTCATTCTTTTTTTTCATGTTTTTTCCAATTTCACAGTCTGGTGTAAATGTTCTTCCAAGGAATGTAAATGTATCCGTCCTCGATAGTTCCTTTATCTTAATTGGCGTGAGATGTGATATATTTCATGGCATGACTTCTGCCTTCTTCACATCAATGGTCATTCCCAACTGTTGGCAATATATGCTCAATTGTTCCGTTGTCTCTTGAATGTGTTGGTAGGAGTGTGCAAATAGTGCAATGTCATCTTCCTATATATATATATACATATGGAAAACCTCTAATGCGTTGGACAGACTCCCTTGCTGTACGCTGCAACATCCGAGATTCCTCTAGAGCACTTTCCACGTACTAGACTTCCGTGGCATAAGACAAGGTCCGAGACGAAGTTGGATCCGCAGCTACGCTGAGGAACGGTTCATCAATATTATATAGATATAGACACATACTGATTTTCAGGCCATGATTAAAGCGGTATATGATGTCTACATAGTGTATCCAGATAGAACTTCTGATGAACTGTTTGATGCCTATGGGGAGATATGTTCAAACAGTGAGGCAAAAATAACAGCATTGGAACGAGCTCTGTATTACTTGAGGACTGTATTTGTTGCCTTCCCATCAGAAGCTCTAAAGTATCGTAATCTTTACAGACTCATTATCTGCCCTTCAAGCTCTGAAAGATGATGTCCATTGTAAGCCTGAACTTACCCAAATATCCTTAGATGCCAACCAACTTATCACATCCAATGAAGTCAGAATAGTTATGGAATGGATCCCTGGTCACTCAAATACACTTGACAATGACAAGGCATAATGACTGGCTAAGAAGGGATCAAGTCAATAATAACCATACACACAAACAAGCCTACAGACAGTCAAACAACTACTAAAGACTGCGAACAAAGAGGCTTGACTGAATCGATGGGCAATGGGAAATAATGGGATAGAATTCTTCAAACATATGGCCATCTGAAATCCCAAAGACTACATCAACCTCCTGAAAAGGAGAGAACAAAGCAGCATTTTCCGAATTCGAACAACACATACAGCTTAAGAGTCACTTGAACAGAATCGAACCAGAACATACGCCAGTGCCGGCTGCGCACACATCCCTATGAAACTGTTGAGCACCATCTTTGTTTAATGTTCGCCACTTGCCGGTGTTAGAAAAGTTGTTCTCCGTCCGAGGTCAGACAAATGGAACTCTTTGTATGGAACTAAAGAACAGCTCACAAACACTTGCAGATATCACTATATAGTGTCATTGGGCCAAAGGGCAAGAGCCCACGTGCTGCTGGATAAATAACAAATCATATATAAGTAGATATATATATATATATATATATATATATATATATATATATATATATATATATAGATATATAGATAGATAGAAATATAGATAGATAGATATATAGATCGATAGATAGATAGATGTATAGATAGATAGATAGATAGATAGATAGATAGATAGATAGATAGATAGATAGATAGATAGATAAGATGAAAGGGCATTTAGATAAATAAATGAACATTTAGATAGGTGAATGGACATTTAGATATACAAATAGACACCCAAAAAAAAATAACAAAAAAAACAGGCAGATGCCGTGATAAATACAAGTAGATGAACACACTAATTGAGAAAAAGATTAGGAAAGAGAGAAAGAGATATAGTTTGGGCTGGTCGACATGGAAGCACCTTATTTGATCTTTATGTTTCCGGCTAATGCAGCAGTAAATGGAGCACTTTATGCCATTGGCCGCAATCGATAGGCCATCCATCAATCAAGCAGTTCACATTTCTAGCCGTTGACAGGCAAGGCCAAAGAGTAGCTCACAAACTTTACTGCGCCAATACAGCTAATGTGCTCATCGAACAAGAAGTTTAAAAAAAAATGTTTGCTGCCAGTCATTATTGGGCACGCTGAAATGTAAACGAACACGAATGCAATAAAGGCACGCCAGGATCAGGCAACCGATTCTTCAAACGTCTGATGGGGCGGTAAATGCAGGGTTTTTCTAAACTGTAAGATGTGAAGAGATTTGTTAAAAATGGATTTTTAAAAAAAGGAGACGTATAATGACAAAAATTGGGGTATTCATGTGTGCAATATATTAAATTTCCAATATTTGCTGATTAAAGCTTAAAGAACGTACCGACAACAATGGAAGTGAAAGGTATATTTTAAGCACTTGAAAAACACACAGCAAAACGCAGAAAAGAAACGAATTAATAGATGCATAATGTGTTTTAATTAGTTTACTAAGTACCGTTTTCAGATTATTATCTGTGGTTTAGTGTGTCTTTTTTCGTATGAATAAAATAATCTTGTCATAGTGATTTTAAACCTAAATGAAAGGATTAGCAACTCTCCCTCACCATAAAGGTCAGACTAATGCGTTCACTGGTGCTTTCTATATTCCTATACGCCTGCAAAACATGGACCATTACAGCAGACGTTCAGATAAAAGTCCAGACCATTGAAATGAATGTGTTAGAAGACTCCTAAGTATACAAAGACCGTATCACAAATAGTGAACTTTACGTTGATGCCCTCACAATGAGCAAAAGACGAAAGCTGACTTGGTATGGTCACATCTCGCGGTCCAAAGGCCTTGCAAATAAAATATTGTTTTGTTTTTACAGGTTTTCCTCTCTGTATTTTACTGGCGGAGGAACGCCCCTTGCCACCTCAAACCACAGTCCTTTGGGTGATATCAGGACGTATAACCAGTGTCTGGATGTGTGTGTGTGTGTATCTGTATGGACCTAACCTAGTGTTTCAGTGATGCCAAAGTGTTTATGTCATTTGATGACGGGTACGTCTGAGAAAACGATGGGAAGACAACATTTATGAATGGACAAACATATGACTCGAGGACACACAAAAGCAGCCGCAGACAGAGACAGATGGCGCAGGATTTTGTGGAGGTGTAAGCAGGGCTGTTCCAACGATCTCAAGCGGTCAGGAAATGAAAGGAAATGAACTGAGTGCATTTAGTCACAAGTTTGATGACGAATGCTCTAGACTTGGGAGTTTCCCTTTAGTTCCTTACCTATGTCTACGTTTGAAATGTCCAACCAGTTACATTGTTATGGTATCAACTTGCAGACGTCACATTTCATACCAGCCGTAAGGGGACGGCGTGGCCCAGTGGTTAAGTGGCACGGCTCACAACCCGAAGGTGCTGGGTTCGATCCCCATCACAGCACCGGCCGTTACCCCGGGGAAGCAAACCCTTAGAAAATGCAGGAGGAAGCAGACCCTTACATAAAATGCATGCTGAAGTAGGGTGCACTGGACCGACAGGCGCAAAATAAAAATTACAGTGCAACGCACACCGCCTTGAGGAATAGAGAAATAAGGCGAACGCAAAAAAAAAATAAAAATAAAATACTAGCCGTAAAAAATAGTTGAGCTTAAATGTTGTTTATGGTAAATAGACACACATGATCGTTATCTGTTTTCTCACCCTCTTTATCTAAAGAAAGGCCAAATATATAATAATAATAATAATTCATCCATCGTCGTCGATGAGGACCAACAATATCATGTCAAAATGCAACTTTGAGTATGTGTGTGCACTCGTGACTGATAAAGCCAATATGGCACGACTGTCAAACGTAATCAGCAGTTGACACCGAAATTGTCTCTGCTCTGGACTTCCTGATTGCACGTCTATCCTGAGCTGCCCGGATACGGAGATCCTCGCTGAGTTCAATGCTGTCTATGACTGTGCTCTTCGATGTTGACCGATTGTGAGGCAGGTTCTACCAGGTGTTAATGTCTATTTGACAGCACTTTAGGGAATCTTTCAGACTGTCCTTGAAACGCTTTTTAGGACGTCCTTATGATTGTTCTCCTTCACTCAGTTCGCTATGCAGGAGCCTCTTAGGAAGCCTTTCGTCTGACATTCGGGTAAGGTAGAAAACACATTTCAATTGGGATTTTTTGCAAAAATGCATGAATACTTTGCATGTTGATTCTGGACAGCACTTCAGTGTCTGTGATATCGTCCTGGCAACGTATATGCGTCTCAGACAGTTTATATGAAAATGATTAACCCTCCTGGCGTCCCCAGCGTAGACAGTCCAGCTCTCTCACGCATAGAGTAGGGTGGGGACAGTGACGGTACGACAGACCTTCACCTGAGTCGTTATCCCGATTCCTCGACGTTCCCATACTGTTGAGCGCATTTGGCCAAAAGCTGTGATTGCCTTTGCTATTCTATTAGCCAGCTCATCAGCAATTGTATTAATATGGACAACATTCTTTCTAGGTAGACACATTTTTCAACCGCATGTAAATTCTGCCCCTTCACTGTAACTACTTGCTGTTTATACGATGGTCTGGTGTCGGTTGATAGATGACCTCAATTTTCTTTGTGTTAATTGTCAAGTCAAAGTTGTCATAAGCAGAAAAGAACCGGTCCATAGCCTCCTGTATTTTCCGTTCTGAGCTACTCTTTAGATCACAGTCATCCGCAAAGACGAGGTCGCATATCTTGGATTCGCCTACAGTTTGCGTAGATTGAATAGACCACCATCTGGGGCTGGTCTCTCGGTGGCACCATTGACTCGCATCCAGTGTACGTACAGCCATCTCGCTTTTTACACATCCATCCTTCGCCCACCGGTGTGTGTCGTTTGTCCGTTTCCAACAGATATCTGGTTGATCCTGCCAGTAGTCATATGCTTATCTCAAAGATTAAGCCATGCATGTCTAAGTTCACACTGTCTCACGGTGAAACCGCGAATGGCTCATTAAATACGTCGAGGTTTCTTAGATGGCACGATCCTACATGGATAACTGTGTCAATTCTAGAGCTAATACATGCTTACCAAGCTCCGACCCTCGCGGAAAGAGCGCTTTTATTAGTTCAAAACCAATCGTCGTTTCCCCTCGCGGGGTTGCGGCGTCCCCACTGCTGATCGCATGGGCTCATGTGCCGGCGACGCATCTTTCAAATGTCTGCCCTATCAAATGTCGATGGTACGTGACATGCCTACCATGTTTGTAAAGGGTAACGGGGAATCAGGGTTCGATTCCGGAGAGAGAGCATGAGAAACGGCTACCACATAAAAGGAAGGCAGAAGGCGCGCAACTTACCAACTACCGGCACTGGGAGGTAGTGACGAAAAGTAACAATAAGGGACTCTTTCGAGGCCCCGTAATTGGAATGAGTACACTTTAAACCCTTTAACGAGGATCTATTGGAGGGCAAGTCTGGTGCCAGCAGCCGCGGTAATTCCAGCTCCAATAGCGTATATTAAAGTTGTTGCAGTTAAAAAGCTCGTAGTTGGTAGTTGGATCGCAGGCGCAGGCGGGTGGTCCGGATCGCGCCGGTTCACTGCCCGTTGTCTCCTGACCTACCGTCTGCCGGCTGTCTCCCGCGGGTGCTCTTCGATGAGCGTCCAGGGTGGCCAGCGCGTTTACTTTGAAAAAATTAGAGTGTTCAGAGCAGGCCTCGGGTGCCTGAATAATGGTACATGAAATAATGGTATAGGACCTCGGTTCTATTTTGTTGGTTTTCGGAACTGGAGCTAATGATTAACAGGGACAAACGAGGTCATTCGTATTCCGGCGTTAGAGGCGAAATTCTTGGATCGCCGCAAGACGAGCTACTGCAAAAGCATTTGTCAAGAATGTTTTCATTAATCAAGAACGAAAGTCAGAGGCGCGAAGATGATCAGATACCGTCTTAGTTCTGACCATAAACGAAGCAGACTAGCGATCGGCAGGAGTTTTTTCGATGACTCTGCGGGCAGCTTCCAAAAAACCAAAGTGTTTGGGTTCCGGGGGAAGTATTGTTGCAAAGCTAAAACTTAAAGGAATTGACGGAAGGGTACCACCAGGAATGGAGCCTGCGGCTTAATTTACTCAACACGCCAACACTGAAATGATCGACAGGCGGAGAGCACTTTCGTTGGGTCTAATAGGGAACGTGTGCTGGAATTAGACCCTCGGAAATTTGAGGCTAGTCTCTCGGTGGCTCGATTAACTCGCATCCACTGCTCGATAAATGAATTGACGGAAGGGCACCACCAGGAGTGGAGCATGCGGCTTAATTTGACTTAACACGCCAAAACTGTAAAATGACTGACAGACTGAGAGCACTTTCGTTGGGTCTAATAGGGAACATGTGCTGGAATTAGACTCACGGAATACAGGTCAGTTTTACCCTTCTTAATGAAAGAGCGTTTGCTACGGTAATCCTGCTTAACTCTAGAGGAATCGCAGGTTTCAGACGCTTGGTCATTGACTGCCTAAAAAGCCCTCTATTGATTCGTTGGGTCTAATAGTGAACGGGTGCTGGTATTAGACCCTCGGAAGCCAGGTCAGTTTTCTCCTTCTAATGACAGGGCGTTGCTACGGTAATGCTGCTCAATTCGAGAGGAATCGCAGGTCGCATACATTTCGTCCACATGCTAGGCTGATAACTCAATGGTGCGAAGCTACCATATGAGGGATTACGGCCGAACGCCTCAAAGCCGGAATCCCGCCCTAAATCTCAGCACCACTGCGATGGGAGGCTACGATATGGTTGGGACCTGAGGCTCGCGTCTCAGCCCGACCCGGTCGAGCCCCAGAAAGAGGTCTCTGCCGTCCGCCGATCAAAGCGGGCGGGAAGCTGCTCGATATTCACCCAATACGGCGATGAGGTGCGAAATCACTAGTTGAAGACTTAGTTCTCGGTCGGGGTGTCGTAAGCAGTAGAGCAGCCACCTCACTGCGAACTGTTGTGAGTCAGCCCTTGATTATGTGATATGCCCGCACACCAAGCGAACAACATCTCCGTGCCATGACCAGGCTTGTCCCCTGGTTAAATGCACTCATGCCTCGCTCTTTATCTCTGTCTGCTATGAGTCATCCCAATGGACGCAGAAGAGATGCTGCCCTATTGTGACAACCTCCCAGGTGGCGAGGAATGCTAGGCGTGCCATCACTGCAGATGAGCCGAGAAAATAAAGGGAGCAAAGAGATAGCCCACTCACATGCATATGGTACGCTTCTGACAGAAAGTGACGATCCTGGGACACAGTAACACTGGACTGCCTCTCTTCCGGGATAGTACAAACTAGTACATAGTACATCATATCATATCATATCATTGCCACAATTTATAGACACGAGTGGGGAAGACTCGATAGTCCTGCAAGACAACTTCCCTAAGAGAGACAAATCTGACCAAAAACAACTGCTGCCTTGCAGATAGGCTGGGGACAGCCAAAGGCTATGGAGGGCATTCCTACAGAAACGCCTGTTGAAATCGGATGCACTGAGCCAAAGGCTTAACAAAATAAAACAGTGCAACGTATATCGCTGTAAACAGCGTACGAAGAAGAAGAAGAAGAAGAAGGACCACCATGCATGGGGTATTTTATTGGTATGCCATACTTGGTATTCTTGAAGGCGTCCGTCAACATAGCTGAAAACATCATACTGAACAGTGTCGGAGCAAGTACACATCCCTGTTTCCCCCCGTTGTTGACCTCGAATGGTGGAGAGGTCTCGCCGTTGTCAAGTACACGTGCGCGCATGCGCTGGTGGAGTTGTTTCACCACAGTTACAAATTTGCTAGGACTGCCGAATTTAGACATGATCTGCGATAGTCCACCTCTGTTGACCGTATGCTGACAAATGCCTCTGTGACGTCAATGAACGTAATATAGAGCTCACGGTTATGTTCTCGACATTTCTCCTGCACCTGACGCGCTGTAAATATCATGTCCACAGTTCCTCGACCAACTCTAAATCCACACCAACACGCGCGGGAGGATCTTTCCTGCAGCAGATAGCAGTGAAATTCTGCGGTGATTGTTACACTTCTGGCGATTGCTTTACTCTTGCAGATGTGCACTATCTACGCATTCTTCATTTCATGTGGGACTACTCTTTCAGCTCATGGAGTAGAAAAGTTCAGTGAACCTTTCGTTGAGACATGTCCATGTTGCTGTAAACCTCTGCTAGTATTGCGTCAGCTCCATGGATTTTTCCAGGCCAAAGAGATCTGATAGATTTATCTATTTTATCCTTAGTTACGATATCATCCATGGCCGTGTTCATTTCTATCTGGGCATGCGTTGGATGGTCTCTTCATTAATAGATAGTTGACTGTTAAGAATGTTGCAGAAATGTTCTGTCCACCTGTCGAAGATCTGAGCTTTCTCTGTAATCAGCAATCCATCGGCAAGAGTTACCAGAAGGCTGTGGACCATATAGTGACTTCAGCGCCGCGTAGAACACTTTGAAGTTCCGCTGTAGAGCAAATGCCTCTATCTCGTCTGTCTGTCTGCCTAGTCATGAATCTTGCAACTCCCTGAGTCTCTTTTGAACTGTTCTTCGAGCGCAAGGGAAGGCCATTTTCTTGGACAAGGACGATGTGTCAATTTAAAGAGCCCTGTGCGCTTGACGATGTCCATTGAGAATAATCTAAATTTCATCATCATTTTCGTCTAACCAGTCGTTGTGCTTTCGTGTGGATGGACCAAGGGGCTTTAGCGCTGTAAAGTAAACAGTATCCCTTAGGGTCGCCCAGTTTTGATCGATGCTAGAGTTTCTAAGCTGAATCTCGCCCAGTCTGGTTTCTAGCTCAGCAGCGAAACTGTTTCTACTAGGTTCCCACTTCAGCTTCTCAACATTTAGTCTCCCCGGTGCTTTTGCCCCTCGGGCCACCTGTTGGGTTGGACTTTTAGAATAAACTTGGCTATCACGAGACGATGGTCAGTCCAACATTCAAAGCTACACACACTCTTAGCGATTTTGACATCACTTCTGCCCCGACGTCTGATTTTCCTTATGGCTTTTGTTCCCGTTCATCTTATGGCTTTTGTTCCCGTTCATCTTATGGCTTTTGTTCCCGTTCATCTTATGGCTTTTGTTCCCGTTCATCTTATGGCTTTTGTTCCCGTTCATCTTATGGCTTTTGTTCCCGTTCATCTTATGGCTTTTGTTCCCGTTCATCTTATGGCTGTTGTTCCCGTTCATCTTATGGCTTTTGTTCCCGTTCATCTTATGGCTTTTGTTCCCGTTCATCTTATGGCTTTTGTTCCCGTTCATCTTATGGCTGTTGTTCCCGTTCATCTTATGGCTTTTGTTCCCGTTCATCTTATGGCTGTTGTTCCCGTTCATCTTATGGCTTTTGTTCCCGTTCCTCTTATGGCTTTTGTTCCCGTTCATCTTATGGCTGTTGTTCCCGTTCATCTTATGGCTTTTGTTCCCGTTCATCTTATGGCTTTTGTTCCCGTTCATCTTATGGCTTTTGTTCCCGTTCATCTTATGGCTTTTGTTCCCGTTCATCTTATGGCTGTTGTTCCCGTTCATCTTATGGCTTTTGTTCCCGTTCATCTTATGGCTTTTGTTCCCGTTCATCTTATGGCTGTTGTTCCCGTTCATCTTATGGCTTTTGTTCCCGTTCATCTTATGGCTGTTGTTCCCGTTCATCTTATGGCTTTTGTTCCCGTTCATCTTATGGCTTTTGTTCCCGTTCATCTTATGGCTTTTGTTCCCGTTCATCTTATGGCTTTTGTTCCCGTTCATCTTATGGCTGTTGTTCCCGTTCATCTTATGGCTGTTGTTCCCGTTCATCTTATGGCTGTTGTTCCCGTTCATCTTATGGCTGTTGTTCCCGTTCATCTTATGGCTTTTGTTCCCGTTCTTCTTATGGCTTTTGTTCCCGTTCATCTTATGGCTTTTGTTCCCGTTCTTCTTATGGCTTTTGTTCCCGTTCATCTTATGGCTGTTGTTCCCGTTCATCTTATGGCTTTTGTTCCCGTTCATCTTATGGCTTTTGTTCCTGTTCTTATTGTTTTTTTCTTGTTCTTCTTTTTTGTTCTTGTTCCTCTTATTGCTCATGTTCTTGTTCTTCTTCTTTTCATTGTTCTTGTTCTTGCTGTTGTTGTTCTTCTTCTTCTTGTTCTTCTTCTTCTTCTTCTTCTTGTTCTTCTTCTTGTTCTTCTTCTTCTTCTTGTTCATCATTCTAGTTGTTGTTGTTGTTCTTCTTCTTCTTCTTGTTCTTGTTCTTCTTCTTCTTCTTGTTCTTCTTCTTCTTCTTGTTAATCATTCTAGTTGTTGTTGTTGTTCTTCTTCTTCTTCTTGTTCTTCTTCTTCTTCTTCTTCTTGTTCTTCTTCTTCTTCTTGTTCATCATTCTAGTTGTTGTTGTTGTTCTTCTTCTTCTTCTTGTTCTTGTTCTTCTTCTTCTTCTTGTTCTTCTTCTTCTTCTTGTTCCTCATTCTAGTTGTTGTTGTTGTTCTTCTTCTTCTTCTTGTTCTTGTTCTTGTTCTTCTTCTTGTTCTTCTTCTTCTTCTTGTTCCTCATTCTAGTTGTTGTTGTTGTTCTTCTTCTTCTTCTTGTTCTTCTTCTTCTTCTTCTTCTTGTTCTTCTTCTTCTTCTTGTTCATCATTCTAGTTGTTGTTGTTGTTCTTCTTCTTCTTCTTGTTCTTGTTCTTCTTCTTCTTCTTGTTCTTCTTCTTCTTCTTGTTCATCATTCTAGTTGTTGTTGTTGTTCTTCTTCTTCTTCTTGTTCTTCTTCTTCTTCTTGTTCTTCTTCTTCTTCTTGTTCCTCATTCTAGTTGTTGTTGTTGTTCTTCTTCTTCTTCTTGTTCTTGTTCTTCTTTTTCTTCTTGTTCTTCTTCTTCTTCTTGTTCCTCATTCTAGTTGTTGTTGTTGTTCTTCTTCTTCTTCTTGTTCTTGTTCTTCTTCTTCTTCTTGTTCTTCTTCTTCTTCTTGTTCCTCATTCTAGTTGTTGTTCTTCTTGATCTTTTCATTCTTCCTGATTGTCCTGCTCTTGTTCTTGTTACTCTGCTACTTCTTTTTTTCTGATTGCTATAACTATTAGCACGTCTTTTTTTTCTTCATCTTGTTATTATTATTATTATTTCTTCTTCTTCTTCTTCTTCTTCTTCATCTTGTTATTATTATTATTATTTCTTCTTCTTCTTCTTCTTCATCTTGTTATTATTATTATTATTTCCTTCCTTTCTTCTTTTCTTTCTTTCTTTCTTCCTTCCTTCCTTCCTTCCCTCCTCCCTCCCTCCCTCCCTCCCTCTCTCCCTCTTTCTCTCTCTTTTCCTTTCCTTTCCTCTCCTCTCCTCTCCTCTCCTCTCCTCTCCTCTCCTCTCCTCTCCTCTCCTCTCCTCTCATCTCCTCTCCTCTCCTCTCCTCTCCTCTCCTCTCCTCTCCTCTCCTCTTCTTTTCTTTTCTTTTCTTTTCTTTTCTTTTCTTTCTTTCTTTCTTTCTTTCTTTCTTTCTTCTTCTTTTTCTTCTTCTTCTTCTTCTTCTTCTTTTTGTAATTTCTCGACTATTACATTTTTCAAGACTGATATCATATCTCTGTTTCAGTTTATCCTGGACAAAAATCGCCCCAATGGAATGTGTCATTTTTTACATTCTGAAAGTTGGCAGACAGCCTCGCTTCGACTCATGGGATCCACGAATACTAAGTTGCCAGGCTGGACTAATTTCCCATCGTCCAAGTCAAGAACTTGGAACCCCCACAAGACAGTAAGAGGATTTAGTTTTCCATAAACTTGGCCCGCAATCTTGTTACAGATCTGGCTTCTTAGAACGGTCGAACTGCTGGGAAAATTTAAACACTGGGAGAAATTCAGGGGGAAATGCATTTCTTCAGTCTTCATCTGATTTTCGCTGTTCGTTTTTGTAAGTTGCTCTTTTTGGGTCCTTTTTTTTTCTAGTTACTCGTCTTTGTCTCTTTTTTTCCTCTTGTCCTTCTTCTTCCCCAAGCGTAAAACGTGGATAACTAGATTTGGAATTAAATGTAGAAGAGCTAAAAATAAAGCAAGGTAAATCAAAATAAATGTATTAAAAATATTTGGACAAGCAAAACATAGCTCAAATAGTGAATAAAACAGCAAAAATGCTTCGAAAAAAAACTTGCTCATAGGATCAGGAATGAAAGTGAAAGCTACCTTTCTTATGTTCTAAATAAACAAAGAACGCAAGACAAAGTAGACCATTTCATAGATAGCGCAGGAAAAATAATAAGTGAGAATGGGGAGGCAGCTAATCTACTCAATCAGTAATTTTGGCACAGTCTACACAAAAGAAGACTGTTCCAAGATCCCAGAGTCTTTATATATTTTTCAGAGAGACATGGATACAGTAGAACTAAGATCGAGCTGCATTACGGAGGAAATGGTGTTACAAATATTGGACGGGTTGATAGCGGATATATTTCCAGGTCAAGATGGTATTCATCGAAAATTTATGTATGCTATTAGAGACCAACTAGCAAAACCGTTGGCTTTATTATGTCTTCAAACACTTTTAAAAGAGATTGTTCCAGGGGATTGGAAATATGCAAGAGTGATCCCATTATTCAAACAAATTTTAAAAAAAGTCCGGCGAGTTTAACGAGTATGGCCAATAATAATAAAAAAAAGAGATTGCAATGCATTTAGACAAGTTTAAGTATACTCTGAAATAGTCAACACGGGTTTACTAAAGGGAAATCGGGCTTAACAAATCTTTTAGCATTTATGGAGGAGGTTACTAAAATGATGGATAAAGGGGCGCTCTTGGATGTTATTTATTTAGATTTTGCAAACAACTTTTGATAAGAGTATCTCATCAAAAATTGAACATAATTACATAATCTGCGAGAACAATATTAGAATGATAGAAAAGAAAAGGGACCTAAGGGTTATAATATATCATACAGGTAAAGTGAGTGACCAGATCCATGTGAATAAGGCAAATGCAAACGCTCCTCATACTACCCCCTCCCCTTCTGATCCTCCTCCTCCTCCTCCTACTCCCTTATTCTGCTTTATCACTCTTTTTCCGCTGGTCCTCTTACTCCGCCACTTCTGCCTTCTCGTGCTCCTCATCCTCTTCCTCCTACTCCAACGCAACTGCATTGTCATTCTCCTCCTGCTCCTCTCTACTCCTGCTCTTCCGCCTTATCATCCTCCTCCTCTTACTCCACCTCTTCTGCCTTATCATCCTCTTACTCCACCTCTTCTGCCTTATCATCCTCTTACTCCACCTCTTCTGCCTTCTCATCCTCATCCTCTTACTCTCGCTCAACTACCTTATCATCCTCCTCCTCTTACTCTCGCACATCTGTCTTATGATCCTCCTTCTCTTACTCGCCTTTTCTGCCTTATCATCCTTCTGCTCCTCCTCTGCCTTATGATGATCATCTTCTTTCTCCCGCTCTTCTGCCTTCTCATGCTCCTCCTGCTACATATCTTCCTCTTCTTACTCCTCCTCTTCTGCCTTATGATGATCATCTTCTTTCTCCCGCTCTTCTGCCTTCTCATACTCCTCCTGCTACATATCTTCCTCTTCTTACTACTCCTCCTCCTCTTTCTATCCGTCCTCCTTCTGCTGTTTCTCCTCCTTACATTCATTCCCCTTCTCTTCTCTCCTACATCCCTCCCCTACACCTTCTCTTCCGCCTTCTCTTACTTCTCTTACTACATCTCTTCGTCTCTTTCTGCTCCCCCTCCTTCTCCTGCTCCTCCTCTCACATTTGTCCTTCTCTTCTTCCTGCTCCTCCTCACCTCCTCCTCCACCTCCACCCTCCCAGCAACCACATCTTTAGCTAGAACCCCACATACCACCCTACCATGAATTACCAGTTACCACTTACCTCTCTCTATTGAAATCTCTATAAAAATGTCTCTCTCTCATCTCAGAATATTATTGGTTGAAATCGCATTAGATCTTCCCATGTTTCTTGTTCCCCGGGCTGCGACCTTCCGTTCACAGTTTGATAACTCACTTGATCATATCACACGACCATATCTTTGTAGCTCGCGTGCTGTGATAACTTCCTATATGTTTGTATATGGTTCAATATTCCATCTTGTTGTACTTCATTCAGAGGGAAGCCAAGACAAACTTCAGGGTCAGGCCTAACATACTAAAGACGACCCCACAGTACATATTCGCAGTGTCTTCATGAAACAGGATGTGTTACAGCAACCTTGTCAACGAAGTGGTGATCTAAGCTGTAATCCGCATAATTATGTTCTTGCTGAGAAACATCATTAACATGGAGAAGATCAGGCTGGTTGAAACCAAGGTCTTAAGGAAAGAGCCAGCAGTGCCTGGAGACGATACACTTGCAGAGGTGGGCACTTTCACAACTTTGGGCAGCGTCATTGATTGTTCCCAGGGCACATAGACAAAAGCAATGGCTAGATTTGGAAAAGCAAGGACCACATTCCTGTTATTGTATTAGTTAGTCAATGGCATATGCCCGAAAGGAGCGACGGCTGTTGATATTGATGATAAATATTCTATCGGGTTGCATTTCATACAGAGGGGAACAAGAACCCACGTCAGGGTCAGATTCAAAATGCTGACAAAGATATCGCAATACTCACACGCAGTGTTCCCTAAAAGATCCCACAATACACACACGTGGTGTTCCCTACCAGATCCCACAATACTCACGCACAGTGTTCCTTAAACGATCCCACAATACACACACGTGGTGTTCCCTACCAGATCCCACAATACTCCCATGCAGTGTTCCCTAAAAGATCCCATAATACTGATGCACAGTGTTCCCTAAAAGATCCCATACTTCTCACACGCAGTCTTCCCTATAAGATCCCATAATACTGACACGTGGTGTTCCCTAAAAGATCCAACAATACTCACACGCGGTGTTCCCTAGAATATCCCATAATACTCACGCAGTGTTCCCTAAAAAATCCCACGATACTCACACGAGGTGTTGCCTAAAAGATCCCATAATACCGCAGTGTTCCCTAAAAGATCCCATAATACTCACACGCAGTGTTCTCTAAAAGATCCCATAATACTCATGCAGTGTTCACTAAAAGATCCCACAATACTCACACGCAGTGTTCCCTAAAAGATCCCATAATACTCATGTGGTGCTCCCTAAAAGATCCCACAATTCTCACAAGCAGTGTTCCCTAGTAGATCCCATAATACTCACACACAGTCTTCCCTAAAAGATCCCACAATACTCACACGCAGTGTTCCCTAAAAGCAGACTGTACAACGACGTGGTAAACAGGAAGGGGATCAACACTGAAATCCCCATAACTCTGTGTCTACTGAGTAATTTTGCATTGCACTACAACCAGCAGGATGAGGTCCACCTTGCTTCGGAACGTCCATGGGTATAGAAAGACCAATTGTAACCTGCTAACAGAGAATAATCATCAAAGAACCAAGAACATCAAGTGCGGAACAAGAACATGTCACGTGTTAACATTTGAAATAACATCTTTGTATGTTATTTCAAAAATCTGCTGTCGCCAGCACGCTTCTATAGGGCAGCGAACAATGCATCACTTATGACAAACAAGATCAAAGTCTCAACACCTAAGTCACCTGAAACACTTCGACTGTGTACGTCTGATGGAGAGACAGGTTGACAAACGCAGAGGTGTATTCTGCGAGGCGTGTCCAAATGAAACCAGACCTAACTGCAACAAGTGAACATACGTACGTTGCGCATGATGACGTCACTTCTGGTGTATACAGTACATACCAACCACCAAGTTTGCAAAAATTTCATTATCCTCCGACTCATAGTTTCCTCAGCAGATCGTTGTAAACATGGTGGGCGAGATATTGAATCCGTCCAGAGTTGATCAGCGAGCGTGACACGGCTTCTAACAGCTGAAGGATGTCGACCAGTTCAATGAAGTTTGTAAATGTACTGGATATGGATTTTACCACGTGGGAAGACATAACTCGAGACAAAAGGAAGATGCAACCCGCAGAAACACCTCAAACTGGGTGAAAATAAGCTCTAGAAATACACAGAAATGAAAAGAGACCACAGCACGAAAAAGGAAACCAAAATGCTACTCCAAAGTCTCATTATCCTATAATAATTCATGACTGAAAACGGGCTACAATTTATGAACAATTAAATATTCATAACCTCGATTATTTAATTTACCTCTTCGTTTAAAGCCCTTTTACAATCTCTTAGCTTCTCTAAACATACAATTCATCAATAGTACATTCCCAATCAACACCAAACAATGACCTTAAGGACAACAAAGCTCAAAACAAACTGAATTTTCATGATCTGAATTCGCTGGCATTTTTTCGGTTTACAGCAATATAAATTAACGAGGAGAGACCCGATACCCTTCTGTGCTGACAACCTTACAGATAAAGCGGACACGTTCTAATCTTAGAAAACATCCATTAGGACGATGAAAATCCAAAATGTTCCGGGTTGATAAAGAACAATGATTTACGATATCAGTTCGACCTTCTGAAAAAGCATTTCTAGCGTAAAAGAGACCGTCTTGCCCAGTTCTGGAGCGCGGGTTCATATCAATGTAAAACGCGGTTTAATATAACGTTCGCCCGTGTGTTTTACAGAAGGGATATGTGTTTGGTGGCATGGACGAGATAATGATCCTTGTCACACTGAGAGTACGTTAGAAAGTAGGACTAACAATGTGATCTAACCTACGTCTGGCATCCGAGTGGTACTGGGACGAAACGAATAGGATCACTGTCACCTAATGTTTCTTAACTGCGAAAAAAGAAGGCTGTAAATGAGGCTGTCAAGTGTAGTAAGACAACATTGTGTAACCAAGGCCAGTCGCCCTGACTTTCGATGGTAACATACAGGTGAGGGTGGAGGGGTGGCGATTTGTCTTAACCAGCGGTTTCACGGTCAGTCCCGGGAACAGCCCCATGAGGGATGCGGTATTTTCACGCCCCTGATTTCCAGGGACAAGGGTAAAAGCTGTCGAGGACGACCATCTTGAGAGATGCGTGCCACATGACCGGTGAATGAGAGCTGACATCGGTTAAGAGTTGAGGAAGTGCTCTTGAGTTGTGTCCGTCGTGTGACCTCTATGTTGGTGACTAGGTCCTGGCAACGGACTACAGGTTTGGACATCAGGTATAAAACACTAGACTCAAATCCAGACATAGATTTCTAAGAACAACAAATCCCATACAGACAAACCCTGAGAGTCCCCGTATCGAGTTTTGGAACGAATTGGTGCAGACCCCAGAGATGGAACTTCGGGAGGAACCTGCTCCTGGACATCATTTACCCTACATGACATGGAAGTCGTTGAACAGACTCCGAACTGGTGTATCGCGGTGCAAGAGGAATATGAAGCGATCGGGATACACAGATGATGACAAATGTGATTGTGGCACAATACAGGACCCAGACCATCTGATGACCTGCCCCAACCTCCAGAAAACAAGCAATAGGTGCGACATACTGGAGGGAAATGTCAAGACAATCCATGTCGCTGAATACTGGAAGCAAGATATATGACGTGGTGCTTGGACACGGAAATATTTATTATACAGACTCCAAAAAATTGTCGTTGGGTGCACACGTAGAAGACCTCAGGCGGTTTAAACTGTAAAATAGCCCATGTTTCGAAGCATTACAAGAGGACTGGAATTCCGCAGGATCAGTAGAGGGCTAGAAACAAGCTTACTTAGTCGCTCCTCTTCTGCGGTAAGGTGTTTAAAAAAATATTTTTTTGGGCGTTTGCCTTATTTTCTCTAATCCCCAAGGCGGTATGCGTTGCACTGTGGTTTTTATTTTGCGCCTGTCGGCCCAGTGCATCCAACTTCAGCATGCATTTTATGCAAGGGTCTGTTTCCTCCTGCATTTTCTAAGGGTTTGCTTCCGTGGGGGGTAACGGCCGGTGCTGTGATGAGGATCGAACCCAGCACCTTAGGTTTGTGAGCCGTGCCACTTAACCACTAGGCCACGCTGTCCCTGCCGTGAGGTTTGAAACAAGCTTACTTAGTTGCTCCTCTTCTACCGTGAGGGCTTGAAACAAGCTTACTTAAAAACGGTTCAGTTGCAGTGTTGGCCTTTGCTTCGCATTAGAGCGAAACGTTGAATGATGATTCCCTCTAAAATAAAATAATAACAAACTCGCGGACTGTCTGATAGACGACAATAAGACAATTGCCATACTGGCGTAGTACATTCGGTGACTAATTGTGACGCCAAACCATTAAGCGTAGCAAGCTCTTCCAAACAGGACGTTTAGCACCAAGTTATTCACACAGACTAAAAGTCTGTCCAAGGTGGAATGATATTGTTATGTTGAAAGAAGTCTGTGAAAAATCCTCAATATATATGAACCAGGAGTTCAAGAGTAATATGTTTTCATGTGGATCAGAAGTAGGATAGACATTTTTGTTCTTGTTCATCTTGTTTGCTGTTTGCTAAGGCAAGTATGATTGTTGCGCCTGACCTAATTAGGGTGTCTAGTTAGGTTACTTATTAACTTCCCTTGTTCTAGGCACCACATCAGGCATCATGTTTCCAATGTTCGACCACGTAGATAGTTTTGTCTTTCGTCTTCAAAATGTCACCCAAATTGCATATTTCCAGAAGGTCTGGGCAAATTATCAAGTGATCTGGTTTTTGTTTTGCTGAACAGTCGTTCATCTCATCATTCATGTATTCCATCTTTTTAAGTTCCTCCTATATCGTGATACACCTGTTCGGAGCCTATTTAGTGACTTCCATGTTACGTAAGGCAAGTAGTGTCCAGGCGCAGGCTCCTCCCGAAGTTCAATCCAATGCTCTTCGTCAGTTTATGACAGTTTTCAATGTGCAATTTTCAAGGATTATTCTGCTGGGGTTAGATTAGTCTAGCAACCGAACCAAGAACTTTCTTCGTAGGAACGCGCATTCGTCACCTGGAGGTTTGTTCTTCGAAACGGGATTGCCTTTTACTATACCTACTTTTCCGTTGTCTAGTGTATTGTCCTAGATATTGTTTTTTTTGGTTCTGTTTCTGTTTTAAGAATCGACGTCACTGCACTCCGGGAATACCCAGAGGTGCTCAGTCTCTCACATCAAATGGCGTAAGGTATGGATGCTGATGGTCCATGTAGCTCGCTGGTTGTACACTCTCCTACGCCGTCCTCTCATGCGATCCACTCCGATCGAACCTCGATTAATGTCGAAACTTTGCAGTCTGTGTATTGCTGCTTCATCTAGTGCGGTGTCCTCATCTAGCAGGCGGTCACTGATTTATTTCAAAATGTCACTTCTATCCATCACTAATGTGCCCATGATAAGAGCTTGTGAAGCCATGATGTCAGCTCTTTCATTGCCACGAACCCCAGCATAATCAGAACAGTAGATCCACGTCAGCGCCTGGAGGTTTGAGGCCTCAACAGCTGCTATCCACTTGTACCTAAGCCATCCGTTCTGTACTTTCTGAAGTACGGCTTGCGCGTCTGTCACGATACTGCCTTTATTATAGAGGTCTCAGATATCCATGTCACTACTTCCGTCTCCATTCTCATACTGGAAGTTGTTTACATGTATGCCCTACTGCGCTCAGCAACGACCTCTCCTCTCACTCTAGCCGAGAAACCCCAGCCTGATGTCCCACTGCGCAAGACTGATCCGTCGGTGAATTTGACAGCGTCACTCTCCTGGGTGTTCTCAGTTATTAGCTGATTTACCTCGTGCTCTCACTCTCGTTGTTCCGTTCTCTGCATTCCTTGCCTAAGGTTATGATAACTCTCTGGTATTCTATCATTCTATCACCAGTGTGGACCCATTCTTCCCCTTTGGCTATCGTATCAGCTGGAGCGACGTGTCCGATTGTTGTCTCAGCCTGTGCCATCCATGACGACCCTAACTTGATTCTTGATCCCTTGATATCTTAGATACTATTGTACAGAGGGTGCCGCGTGTCTGTGGTGACACGCATATAGGCTTTGACTTGTGCCAGTTTATGGCTGGATGTCACCGATGACAATCCCAGCATGTACCACATCACCACAATCGGGGTATCTCTAGTGCAGCCCAGAACCAGACGCATATCTTCATTCTGGATGTGTTCCAACCTTTCACACTGTGTTCTTGATAGTGTCAGGATTATTGGTTACTTCTTCTTCTTCTTCTTCTGCGTACGCAGTCAGACAGTAACCATTATTTTTTTCGAAAAAAGCGGCGGTCATCCTGAGGCTGTCGCCACTGCCATATAGCTTGTTTTGCAGTTCCACTGGTGATGGCCACATCTGCTCTCTCTGATCCTCGTATGTCGGGCAGTTCTGCAGCAGATGTTCAGCGGTCATTTTACCAGTACCGCACGGGCATTCGTCGGTACACCCTATCTTCAATTTGTTGAATAGGTGGTACCTCAGTCTATTGTGGCCAGTGCGAAGTCTGAAGACAACGACCTGCTCTCTTCGGTTCAACTGGTAATAGGCATCGTTTTTGGTGTAACCAGTATGTTCGGTTTCCCATTTGGTCATGTATCTGGCTTTGATAAGCCGTTTTGACTCTTCGTACGTCATACTGGTATCTGTTTGTGGTAGTCTTGCACCTTCTTTTGCCAGTCTGTCTGCCTCCTCGTTGCCTTGGATGTTGCAGTGTGACGGGACTCACTGTACCACTACCCTTTTTGGTGCGGACTGCTGGCACAGTTTGCAGAGTGCTGCTCTTAAGTCATTAAGCTCAGTGTTTTTCTGGCTTTTTAGCGCTGTGACTACGGCGAGAGCATCTGTCAGCAGGACTATTGGGCTCTCATTTTCATTGTGTGTCACCATTTCTTCCACTGCCACCCTCAGTGCCTCTGCCTCCGCTCTGAAATTGCTTGTGTACTTACCAGTAGCGAATGACAGTGTTATTTTTCTGCCATTTGGTAGGTTCAGGAATGCTCCTGCCCCTCCGTTCTGTGTTGTGTTTGTTACAGAACCGTCGGTGTATGCATGGGTCCAGTCCATGCTTGGGTAGCTTTTCGTTATGAAGCTTAAGGTAGTATCTCTCCTTTCTTTTTCAGTCTGACAGTTTTTGTTTGCAATACCTGGTATATTTTCTACCACCTCTGGAAATATATCCTGCCGCCAGGTAGGTTTTCGTACAGTAGTGATGGGTTTTGGTGTTGTTAGTGCGTTTATGGGATCTTCGTGCATCTTTGCTTTGGCTATTTCTGCAAAGTTTCTCCGCTTTAGTTTCCCATTTCCCAAATTGTTTTGTCTCTGGTGCATTGGATGGTCGGTCAGTCTTCGGAGTTTCTCTGACTGCAGCTGGGCTCTGCAGTCTCTTCTATCGGTCATAGATTGCAGTTTTGTAATCTTTTCAAGTTCTACAATTGGCGTCGACTTCATGCCACCTGTTATAATTCTCATGGCTTGGTTTTGAAGTTTGTTAACTTTATCGAAGTTCGCCTTCGCTGCTGTTGTCCATGCCGCAATGCCATACTCGAGAACTGGTCTCACTCTTCCAGTGTACAGTTTCTTTAGTATGCCTTCGTCTGCTCCCCAGCTTGTGCCAGCAAGTTTCCTCATGATTGCCATTCTTTTTCTGGCTTTCATTCGGTTTCTCTCAATCTGACTTTTCCATGTCATGCGCCGATCAAATGTGACTCCCAGATAGGTTGAGTTGTCGTTTGGCTGCAGGAATTTGCCATTTAGACTTAATTTGGTACTTTGGGGTTTTAATGAAAGCGAGAATATTGTGCATGTGGTTTTCTCCTCGTTTATTTTGACCAGCCATGAGTTCGCCCACTCTTCCAGCGATGTTAGGGCCGTCTGCATCCGATTTCTTGCTATGGTGAGATTCTTTTCAGAGGTCCACATAGCCAGATCGTCTGCAAACATTGAGCTATGGACTCTTGTTGGTATATTCTCTGTAATATCGTTTACATATACCAGGAAGAGTGTGGGTGACAGTACTCCCCCTTGGGGTACTCCCTGCTCGAGTGTCACCTTTTTGCTCATCTGCCCTTGTACTTGGACTCTGGCCGTTCTTTGTTTGAGGTAGTGGTTGATCCACTTGTACATCTTCCCACAAACATAACTTCTTCTTAGCTTGACTCTAAGTCCATCTTTCCAGACTTTGTCAAATGCCTTTTCCAGATCCACCCAAACAGCTACTGTGTGTTTCTGTGCCTGGTAGGCATCTTCTATCTCCTGGGCTTTGAGGATGACCTGGTCCTCAGTGGATCTGTGCTGTCTAAAGCCGGCTTGCTGTGGAATTAGTATTCGTTTTTCTTCCAGATGCCACATCAGTCTGGTGTTTATCATCCGTTCCATCAGCTTGCCGACACAGCTCAGTAGGCTTATGGGCCTGTATCCATTTGGATCTGTTTTGTCCTTTCCTGTTTTTGGTACTGGTACCAGTATTGCGTCTTTCCATGCCTGTGGTACAATTCCCCTTTTCCAGCTTTGGTTCAGGACCGATAGCAGTTTCTTCTTCGCTGTTTGGCCCAGCCCCATCAGCATTTCATTTGTTATCCCGTCTTTTCCGGGAGATTTCCTTTTCTTTAGTGTTCTCATAGCCTCTTCCATTTCGCGCATTGTTAGGTTGGCCATCATGTGCTCTTCAGGTGCCGTATTCATGTTTTCGTGTCTATTTAGCTCTTCGCTAATGTCTGTATGCTTATCTGCAGGGACCTCGATGTGGTTTGCTCTGGCATAGTGATCGACAAAGGCGTTTGCGGCTTTCTTACCTGTGATCAAGTTCTCGCCCTGCTTGATAGTAATTTGTTTATTTAATGGGGTTTCGTCGTTCATGGCTCTGACTAGCTTCCATAGCTTGTTCCCGTCTTTGTCCAGGTTTAGACTTTCCGTTTTATTTTTCCAGCTTTCTCTTGCTGTTTGTTTGAGAGTGTGTTTGTACTTCGCCGCGGCGGCTTGAGGGCGATGTTTGCCTCCATGGATTTTTCTCGCTCTGCCATGTTCCTAGCATTTGTTACTGCATCTTCCACTTTCTGCAACTCATTATTCCAGTAGGGCTTATAGTTTTTCCTAGCTCCTCTTGGGATGGTTTCAGTGGCGGCTTGCATTATTGTCTTGCTTAGGCTCTCAACCATGGGCTTCATTTTGGTGTTTCGTGTGTTGATGGTTTCACACAGCCCATCTGTCAGGATTGCAAATCTGTCCCAGTCGGCTCGTTTGTAATTCCAACGTGGGAGTGGTTTTGTTTCCTGTGGGCCTACTTCCATGTCAATGGTTAGCCTGATCGGCCTGTGGTCGCTACCTGCCAGTTGGTTTAGCACCTGGCGGTCTATTTTATGGTGTATGTCCTGTGTGGAGAAGGCCAAATCTGGAGTCGAGGTGGTATGCCATGTTCTTGAATAGAAGCTAGGGCTATCCTCCGGCCTATTGATTAGGGAGAGATTTGCATCTATCTCCCAATCTTCCACTTCGTCACCTCTGCTGTCTGCGTCAGAGTATCCCCATCTCTCCGAGTGGCTGTTGAAATCTCCAACTACTATGCAGTTGGAGTCTCTGACCTCCATACTCGAGAGCGATAGGTCTCTATTTGGTGGTCCGTACAGATTGAAAATGCGGAGCTTCGTCTCTTGAGCCATTATGTCAACTCCTACAATTTCTGCTTGTCCGGTGTGATTGACAGATACCGCGCTACTCGGTATGCAGTTTCTGGTCAGTATCAGGACCCCTCCTTTGTGGCCTTCTCTATCTAGACGGAAGGACTGGTATCCTCTGATTGAGAATTTATGATTATTGTTGAGGTGCGTTTCCTGGATACATGCCACGTCAATCTTACCTTCATGCAGGTGATGTGTTAGGGAAAGTTTTTTGTTAATGACTCCCTCCGCATTCCACTGTAGTATTTTGAGGGTCTTGAGGTTTTGGTCAATAGAAGTTGCCCCATAGCCATGTGCCTTGACTCCACGACACATGGGTGGGTGACCACCAGTAGTCAAGGGTGGGCCCCTTCGAGGCGTGAGGCCCGGCACTATCGTTGCCTGGCGGGACTCCGCAGGATGAGCGCCATGCGTTTATCTAATAGGTTGTACTGTCATCATGCTGCGATTTACGTTGCACTGTTTTGTTAGGCTTGCGGCCCCGTGCATCCGATTTCAACAGGCGTTTCTGTAGGGATGCCCTCCTTAGCCTTTGGCTGTCCCCAGCCTATCTGCAAGGCAGCAGTTGTTTATGATCAGAGTTGTCTCTCTTATGGAAGTTGTCTTACCAGACTATCGAGTCTTCACTACTCGTGTCTATAGGGTGCAATGATGATATGTGAGATGATATATGCGATGGACTGGTTTACCCGGAAGAGAGGCAGTCCAGTGTGTCTGTATCCCAGGATCGTCACGTCCTGCCAGAAACGTAGCATTTGCATGTGAGTGGGGTATCTCTTTCTCCCTTTATTTTCTTGGCTTCTATGCAGGGATGGTACGCCTAGCATTCCCCGCCACCTGGGGTGTTGACACAGTGGGGCAGGTGTGCAATGTCCGCTGGTCTGCATCTCTTCTGCGTCCAGCATGATAATTATATGGCTGATAACGTACAGAGGTAGATATCGTAGCCGAAGTGCATTTAGCCAGAGGACAAGCCTGGTAATGTCACAGAGATGTTGTTCGCCTGGTGTGCGGACAGCTCTCATGGTCATTGGTTAGGTCTCGACAGTTCACAGTGAAGTGGCTGCTTTACTGTTTTCGACACCGCGACCAGGTACTAAGTCTTTGGTTAGTGGTTTCGCACCCCATCGCCGTATAAGGTGAGTATCAAGCAGTTGTCCGCCCGCTTTGATCGGCGGACGGCAAGGACCTCTTGCTGCGGCTCTACCGGATAGGGCTGGGGCGCAAGCCCCAGGTCCCGAGCATGTAGGAGCCTCCCATTGCAGTGGTGCTGAGATTTTGGGCGGGATTGCGGCTTACAAGGGTTCGGCCGTAATCCCCCACATGGTAGCCTCGCGCCATTGGCTTATCAGCCTGGTACGTGAACCAAAGTGTCTGCGGCTCCTCTCGATATGAGCTGGTTTTCCGTAGCAACGCCCTGTCATTAGTAGGGTAAAACTGACCTGTCTTCACATGGTCTATTTCCAGCACCCGTTCACTATTTGGTCAGACGAATTTATTGATGGCTTTTGTTTGTCAATGACCAGGTATTTGAAATCTGCGGTTTCTGCGGAGTTAAACACGATTTCCGTAGCGTTCTTTCATTAGAGTGTTAGAGAGCTGACTTGTCTTCCGTGAGTCTAATACCAGCATACGTTCATTATTAGACCGAAACGGTAGTGCTCTCGATTTGTCAGTCGTTCTACAGTATTGGCGTGTTCAGTCAAATAACGCCGCAGGTTCCACTCCTGGTGGTGCCCTTCCGTCAATTCCTTTAGCGAGACAATCAAGTTACTCAGAGGGTAGCCCCAGATTTTCGAGGGTCTAATTCCAGCACATGTTCACTATTAGACCCCACGAAGGTGCTCTCTTTTTGACAGTCATTCTGCAGTATTGGCGTGTTAAGTTAATTTAAGCCTCAGGCTCCACTCCTGATAGTGATCTTCCGTCAATTCCTTTGTCAGAACACTCGATGCAGACCAACCGAGCCACAGGGGGCATAACCCCAGATTTCTGAGGGTCTAAATCCAGCACCAGTTCCATATTAGACCCCAGAAAAGTGGTCTCGGCATGTCAATCATTTCAGTGTTGGCCGTGTTGAGTCAAATTAAGCCGCAGGCTCCACTCCTGGTGGTGCCCTTCCGTCAATTCCATTAAGTTTCAGCTTTGCAACCATACTTCCCCCGGAACCCAAACACTTTGGTTTCCCGGAAGCTGCCCGCAGAGTCATCGAAGCAACTCCTGCGGATCGCTAGTCGGCATCGTTTATGGTCAGAACTACGACGGTATCTGATCGTCTTCGCGCCTCTGACTTTCGTTCTTGATTAATGAAAACATTCTTGACAAATGCTTTCGCAGTAGCTCGTCTTGCGGCGATCCAAGAATTTCACCTCTAACGCCGCAATACGAATGCCCCCGTTTGTCCCTGTTAATCATTACCTCCAGTTCCGAAAACCAACAAAGTAGAACCAAGGTCCTATTCCATTATTCCATGCACCATTATTCAGGCAGCCGAGGCCTGCTCTGAACACTCTACTTTTTTCAAAGTAAACGCGCCGGCAACCCAGGACGCTCAGCGAAAAGCACCCGTGGGAGAGAGCCGGCAGACGGTAGGGCAGGAGACAACGGGCAGTGAATCGGCGCGAGCCGGACCGCCCGCCTGCGCCTGAGATCCAACTACGAGCTTTTTAACTGCAACAACTTTAATATACGCTATTGGAGCTGGAATTACCGCGGCTGCTGGCACCAGACTTGCCCTCCAATAGATCCTCGTTAAAGGGTTTAAAGTGTACTCATTCCAATTACGGGGCCTCGAAAGAGTCCCGTATTGTTATTTTTCGTCACTACCTCCCCGTGCCGGGAGTGGGTAAGTTGCGCGCCTGCTGCCTTCCTTGGATGTGGTAGCCGTTTCTCATGCTCCCTCTCCGGAATCGAACCCTGATTCCCCGTTACCCGTTACAAACATGGTAGGCATGTCACGTACCATCGACATTTGATAGGGCAGACATTTGAAAGATGCGTCGCCGGCACATGAGGCCATGCGATCAGCACAAAGTTATCCAGAGTCACCAGTGGGGACGCCGCAACCCCGCGAGGGGAAACGACGATTGGTTTTGAACTAATAAAAGCGCTCTTTCCGCGAGGGTCGGAGCTTGGTAAGCATGTATTAGCTCTAGAATTGCCAGTTATCCAAGTAGGATCGTGTCATCTAAGGAATCTCGACTGATTTAATGAGCCATTCGCGGTTTCACCGTGGGACAGTGTGAACTTAGACATGCATGGCTTAATCTTTGAGAAAAGCATATGACTACTGGCAGGATCAACCAGATATCTGTCGGAGACGTACGTACAGCACACACCGGTCGGCGGAGGAAGGGTGTGTAAAAAGCCTCACTGGGACGGCCGCAGGGACCGACTGACGGGACGGACGGACGGTTATTCCACCCTTCCCTCACTCCGTCGACCTAGGACCGCCTGACAGGGGCCTCCCACACGCACCAGACGACCGGCCGACCGGGCTCGCTCGAGGAGGGATGGCAGCGCTCTGTGCAGAACGGATCCCAACGACCTCGGCGATGAATTTCACTGGGACTAGAGACAATTTGGTCTGCCGGCCTGCCCTTCTCCGTAGGAGAACGCAGGGCCTCGAGGCACGATTCCTGCTTTCCATTTGCCGGTCACAAGCTCTTTGCGAGAGTCGGACCACCAGCGAGACGTACTGTCGAGCTCTGCTATAAGCCTTAGATAAATCACCACGGACGGACCACGTTTCCTGATACGGACCAGACGAGCGCACCTCGGTGGAGGAGCCGCTACAATAAACCGCACCCAATTCGCTCTACGGGGAAAGGCAGGCGAGCGTTTTCCGCAAGCCCGCGCTATCGCTCCGCCTGGCGGGACTGAGATCGCTTTACGAACACTGGTTGAAATTGAGTCGCTGCGGTGAGACAACTACCCCAGATGATTATTGGTTACAAATCTGTTTATTTACCGCCACACGAGAAAGGATCAGAGCACCATTATGAGGCCGATATTCCAATACATGCTACTTAACAAGACCTGAACAGAATCCAGTCACAGCACACTCCAGAGTTCCAGCTGTGTACACACTCTTACGAAGCCGTTGATCATTATCTCTATGAGTGCTCTGCGCTCACGATGTTAGGAAAATCTTTCTTCCTTCGAGATCAGATAGACGGAACACTTTACATGGGTAGTAGAGATCAGACACCCGTGTTCAGTGTTGTGCACGTCAAAAATCCCTCGGCAGTTAGAAATCAATAAGGGTAGGCTTAACAGCCGCTGCCCGGGGCAAAATTCAAAATTTTATTAAATATCTAGCCAATCTGTTACGTGATCGTCGATGGTGCTACGGAGTTTGTGCATTGTGCAAAGATTCTCCAAAAATATGGAGCAGAACAGAGCACATGTGTTAAACCGTGTGCAATGACGTTGATTCTTCGACTAAACCAAACTAAACTAAACTAAATTAAACTAAATTAATTAAATTAAACTGAACTAAACTAAACTTAACTAAACTACTAAACTAAACTAAAATACTAAACTAAACTAAACTACACTAAACTAAACTAAAGTACTAAACTAAACTAAAGTACTAAACTAAACTAAAGTACTAAACGAAACTAAACGGAACTGAGCTGAACTGAACTGAACCGAACCGAACCAAACGAAACGAAACGAAATGAAACCAAACTAAACTAAACAGTGGCTAATAAACATGTGCAGTTACTGTTACGCAGCACTGGGGAAAAGAGCGAGAGCCTGGATGATGCTGGATTCCTAACAACAACAACAACAACAGCAAGATGAAGAAGAAGAACGACAACAACAACAACTGGCCCATAGTTCCCGGGAGTTTCGACACTTATCCCGAAACAGCAAATAGATAACGGACAGGTAATGGAGTGTTTGAGATCATAGCAGGGAAGTGAATTAACAACAAAAGTATCGATCTTTATACTTGTATACGAAACGATACGTAACTAGTCTGTGAAGAATCGGCATCACTGCACTCAGGAAGACCCATAGGTTCTCAGTTCTTCTCAGCAAATGGTGGAAAATGTAGATACTGATTGTTCCTGCAGCTCATTGGTTATACACACTCTTGCCCCTCTCTGCTGAACAGCTTATGCTTTCAAAACTGCTGTGCATTACTGGTTCATCAACTGCAGTGTCTTCATACAAAAGACAGTCGTTGATCAACCTCAAAATGTCCCTTGTGTCCAGTGCCCCCACTGCGGGTCCCCCTGAAAACAGGATGACTGCTCTTTCATTCCTGCAAATCCGAGCATGACCAAAACAGTAGATTCACACAAGTTCCCGAATGTTCGAGGCCTCTATCTCTTTTATCCAACTATAAGTATCACTGTCAGATATCATGTGTTGATTTTTGTGCGTGATTGGTAAATTGTTTTCGTTTGTACTTTGTACACAACGAAGACGTCATAGCCGTAACTTTGGTTGGATTTTCTGTTTCATCCCCGCTGCGGTCAGTGATCTATGATATATATATATATATATATATATATATATACAATTTGTTTTCCGTCTGTTGACCGCTAGTACGGCAACAGCGTCTATTTATTATTGATATTAAAAACATTACACCAAGACTGCAGCTATTCGATAACAGAATATGACAAGAATGCAACCAAAGTTACAAGCTGTTCGTATCTACAATACCAGACATCAGAGCAAGAGGCAGACCACGAAAAAGAAGGATAGATGGTGTCGGTTAGACACCGAAGAAATGCGGAAGAACAACAACCTCTGCGACAGGGCTGGCACAGGACAGAAAACTACACCTTCCCACGGCGTCTAACGGCACAAGACGATGATGATTGACCACGTCTTTCGTTATCATTCAACACTTGAGTGCGCATTACAGGTCGGCAAGTGGTTAAGTGACACGGCTCACAATCCGAAGGTGGTAGGTTCGCTTCCCAAACACATCACCGGCCGTTACCCCGGGGGCAGCAAACACTTAGAAAATGCAGAATAAAGCAGACCCGTACATAAAATGTATGCCGAAGTAGAATACTCTGGGCCGATATGCGCAAAATAAAAACATCTCTAGTAATGTGATAGTGCGCATACGTATAAGTGTGACCATTTTGACGTGAATATGTCAGATGTAATAACTCACATATAAATGTGATCATTTTCACGTGCATATGTCAGATGTAATAACTTACATTAAAATGTGACAATGATCACGTGAATATGTCAGATGTAATAACTCACATATAAATGTGATCATTTTCACGTGAATATGTCAGATGTAATAACTCACATATAAATGTTATCATTTTCACGTGAATATGTCAGATGTAATAACTCACATATAAATGTGACAAAGATCAGGTGAATATGTCAGATGCAATAACTCACATATAAATGTCACAAGAAGACGGTAGGACTAAGATATCCAGGAATGCCTGGGTATGATGTGGCGGAGGCTGGAGTTTTGGCAAGGGAAAGAGTTTCTTTCACACAGACTGTGATGTGAGCGAAGTTCTATAACGGACATGCTACATGATGATAAATGTGACAATGATCACGTGGATATGTCAGATGTAATAACATACGTATAACTGTAACTTTTTCGTTCGTTCTCAATCTCCCGCTTCCAAGCTCAGAAAATGGCTTTATAAGTAGCAGGATGTTGTCCAGAGAACGGAATGCTTTGTGTCGTAGTTGTCAAGTTGATTGCGATGTTTGCACATTCTGAACCGACATATCCGACTTAATCATTTTTGAATACCGGGTTAGCCTTTCCTCTTCGGTGTCTTCTCCTTAGAGCCAGTGTGCTCTGTTGCCTTATTTAAACCAGGATCACCGGGTGGAGGTGTCGTCTTGGCAGTTCTGGTTTGCTGGTTTTGACACTGGCAGCAATGGGTCGCTTATCGATGCAGTTCATGCACTGCTTAGCATCTTGATACCTATAAAAGATACAAAAACAACGACTGGTCTGATTGGGGCACAACCTACGTCATAAAGGGGCCCAGTGAAGAAGGTGAAGGTCAAGAAATACTTTCATGACACAAGCGCCATTGATATGAAAGTAAAGATATACTGAGCTTAAGAAGGCAACAGATGACAGACACGTACAGAAAGACATAATCCAGAGCTTGCAAATGTCTCAGGACTGCATTACTTGATTATGATGACACATCCATAGGAGTAAACGAATAGGAAATCACTGCAGCACCCAGCGATACATATTTGGAGAGGAAATCGAGGAAGCTGGATGGATTAGAACGTTTTCTCAAACCAAATCAGGAGTCGGTGGATGGAGATCGCAGCAACTACTAGCGATAAACATTGATAAAAAACATTTTGGGAGATGAGTAGTTATTGTGGACACACCAAAACATGAGTAGTGGATAGAGATTACTGCAGCGCCTTCTGGTGATAAATGTTGGGATATGAAATGGAGAGATCCGGACTGTGATTGTGGACGTGCCAAGATAAGAGAAGATGAAATGAGATCGCTGCAGAATCTGGCAAACAGCAGTGGTAAAATGTGACCAATGCAGCTGGTGTCTAGTAAGTGACACTCATGAAGATCGTACATAAATAGTTGGACAATTTCTGTTGTAGCATATGTTCCAAGGGAAAAACATGGCTGATGGTTACTGCTACAGTCCTTTGTGCTTATGGAATCAGAAGCAAACGTCTGTGTGTGAATGGCTGGGTGGGTGAATGGCTGGGTTGGCGAATGGCTGGGTGGGGGACGGCGTGGCCTAGTGGTTATGTGGCACGGCTCACAACCAGAAGGTGCTGGGTTCGATCCCCATCACAGCACCGGCCGTTACCCCGGGGAAGCAAACCCTTAGAAAATGCAGGAGGAAGCAGACCCTTACATAAAATGCATGCTGAAGTCGGATGCACTGGGCCGACAGGCGCAAAATAAAAACCACAGTGTAACGCACACACGCCTTGGGGAATAGATAAATAAGGCGAACGCAAAAAAAAAAAAAAAAAAAAAAAAATGGCTGGGTGGGTGAATGGCTGTGTGGGTGAATGGATGGGTGGGTGAATGGCTAGGTTGGTGAATGGCTGGGTGGGTGGGGGTTGTGGTGAATGGCTGGGTGGGTGAAAAGCAGGGTTGGTGAATGAGTGAGTGTTAGAGTGAGTGAGAAAATTGGTAATCGAATGAGTGAATAAATGAGTGATTATGTGAGCGAATTAGTAAATGAGTGGAATTAAAGACGCAGTGAACGATATGGCAGCGACTCACAATTAGCTCCTGGGGTCAGAGTCAGCGAACCAGAACTGTCTTCCAGTTTCAAGTGACGGCCCTGGAAACAAAGTACATCCGGGCTCAGAGCTTCTGGATCGAGGAGGAAAGGTAAACCAATTTACAAAATTTGCTGTGCTGAAAGTGGATTGGTCAACGTTTATGGCGCATAAATCGTCACCTCCCTTTTAACATCAACGTAACAGATCATCATTTTCAGGATGAACAAAGACGCAGTGGAAGTGAATGAGTGAGTGAAAAGGTAGATGGGGTTATGAATACGTGAGTGTGAGAGTTTGTGAGTCAATTGGTATCACCAGTCACCTTGACTTATCTCTTGCTACTGGTCCACGGTGGCTCGGGACCAGAGAGTGAGGTTGATGACCAGCGTAGGTTCTTACTGTAATCCAACTACAATGCAAGCTACATCATCCAGACAAAACCGTATGATGATGTCTCCATCATGATTTGCGATGGGCAACTGACTAAGTAATGGACAATTCAGCAAATGATTGAGTGAGTGTTGTAATGGGCGACTTAGTCAGATAGTGAATCAGTGAGTAGGTGATCACTTGAGCGATTGCGCAAATTTGTGAGCGAGTTCGTGGGTGAATGAATGTTCTGAAACTGAGTCAGTGAGTGCTGGACGGAAACACAATAAACCATTCTCAATCCATCGTAGCGAGTTCTTTAGTACTCTATGTAAATAAGCAACTATAGACCACCCCTAACATTTGTAACAGTATAATGACCGTAGAGAAATCCAACACACTAAAAACTGTCACACTGCAGAGATAACGACAAATTATTATAGCCACTGGGAACACAGCTTGAAAGCTGGAAAATTATCTCTATTTATTTCTGTCTCAGATATTGCAGCTGATATTTGGTGAGAGAACAGATCTGTCCACATATATTAGACATATCGAGTTGTGTTTGTAACATACTTGAAGTTTTTTTTTATGCGTAAAGACCTTTGCTAATGTCTGTCTGTTGCTCCCTATACAACGATGTATGCATATATAAATAAAAAAGGCCTATTTATCAGTCTGCCAATCGACTTGTCCGTTTTACATTTGCAAAAAGTGCACCTCTTATCAAGTATTAAATTTATTAGCTTCCCAGGGGGAACTGAGACGCTAGTCCGGGCTTGCAAAACATACTGGCCAGGATGTCACGTCAGGGTCAGACACATTATACTGACCAATTCTACAATCTCTCTTTCATGTAGCGTTCCCTGGAAACAGGCTGTTTTCAAGAAAGTCTGACGAGATGTGGATTGGCGTCACCCCAGTGGTAGTGAGCGTCACGAAGATTAAATTAAGCATAGCACAACAGCCTGGAGGACCGCGGTATACCTTTATCAGCACCCTCGGAGTGAGGAAAGCTACTACAAATCACCCCTTAGTGTACTTTTCAGGGCGCACAATATAGTAAATATATTCATTGTGGGCATTCGTAAACAGCAACAACAACAATAACAACAACAACAACAGCAACAGCAACAACAATAACAGCAACAACAATAACAGCAATAGCAACAGCAAATACAACAACAGGAGCAACAGCAACAAGGAAAACAACAACATCAACAAGGACAACAACAACACCAGCAACAAGGACAACAACAACACCAGCAACAAGGACAACAACAACACCAGCAACAAGGACAACAACAACACCAGCAACAAGGACAACAACAACACCAGCAACAAGGACAACAACAACACCAGCAACAAGGACGACAACAACACCAGCAACAAGGACGACAACAACACCAGCAACAAGGACAACAACAACACCAGCAACAAGGACAACAACAACACCAGCAACAAGGACAACAACAACACCAGCAACAAGGACAACAACAACACCAGCAACAAGGACAACAACAACAACATCAACAAGGACAACAACAACACCAGCAACAAGGACAACAACAACACCAGCAACAAGGACAACAACAACACCAGCAACAAGGACAACAACAACACCAGCAACAAGGACAACAGCAAGAACAGCAGCAGCAACAAGGACAACAACAACAACATCAACAAGGACAACAACAACACCAGCAACAAGGACAACAACAACACCAGCAACAAGGACAACAACAACACCAGCAACAAGGACAACAACAACAACATCAACAAGGACAACAACAACACCAGCAACAAGGACAACAACAACACCAGCAACAAGGACAACAACAACACCAGCAACAAGGACAACAACAACACCAGCAACAAGGACAACAGCAAGAACAACAGCAGCAACAAGGACACCAACAACAAGATCAACAAGGACAACAACAACACCAGCAACAAGGACAACAACAACACCAGCAACAAGGACAACAGCAAGAACAGCAGCAGCAACAAGGACAACAACAACAACATCAACAAGGACAACAACAACACCAGCAACAAGGACAACAACAACACCAGCAACAAGGACAACAACAACACCAGCAACAAGGACAACAACAACACCAGCAACAAGGACAACAACAACACCAGCAACAAGGACAACAGCAAGAACAGCAGCAGCAACAAGGACAACAACAACACCAGCAACAAGGACAACAACAACAACATCAACAAGGACAACAACAACACCAGCAACAAGGACAACAACAACACCAGCAACAAGGACAACAACAACACCAGCAACAAGGACAACAACAACACCAGCAACAAGGACAACAGCAAGAACAGCAGCAGCAACAACAACACCAGCAACAACTGCAACAGCAACAACAACAGCAACAACAACAACGACAACAACAGCAACAACGACAACAACAGCAACAACGACAGCAACAACGACAACAACAGCACGAGCAATAACAACAACAGCACCAACAACAACAGCAACAACAACAACAATAATAACAACAACAACAGCAGCAACAGCAACAATAACAACAACAACAATAACATCAATAACAACAACAACAACAACAACACCAACAATTTGCTTCCAAGAACTTGATTCTGTTTGTAAAGTATCTAAAGAAAATGCAGTTTTTTTAAAAGTCAAACCATTATTCATTTCTCAGGCTGAATCATTTTTAGTCCCACTGTTTACATACACTTATTGTGTCCGTTTGTAGCACCAGCCGGAGCATAGAGCGACCACTACAATTGCCCTCCGTTGGGAAGGCCACACAATATAGCTTTGCGTGCTTCCTGTAGTGTGAGTTTCTGTAACAGTTTGTTTTACACAATGATGTTGCAAGCACCATGCAGGACTCTCTTTAGTAACTTTTAGCGACATGCATGGAGGTGTAGTGGTCCTATTCATTCCTCCCAAGTAATTTATTCACTCAGGGATTTATATCTTAAAGCAAGGCAGTAATTAGTAAAGTGGGTGTCAGTGAGGAAGTTTTTGAGACTTCTTTGCACTAGGCTTCAGCTTCTTTTGTAGTAGGGTGTGTAACAGTTCCCGCCGGAGCAAGGGGAGTTTAGGATACCTGAACATCTTAAAGTTTAAAGCTATCTGAATGCGCGTCAAGGTCACTCACCGTCTCAGCAAAGGAAAACAGGGTTGGGTAAGGAATGTGGACAGGTGGAAACTGACCGCTGGCCTGCCGACTTTGGTAGGGGGAGATTGATTGACAGACGAAATTGGCAGCGGGGCTTGCTGCGAGAGAATGAGGGACAGGTCTGCAAAGTGTTTCGTTCCAATGGGACTAGATGGAGAGGGACTGGATGGAGAGATACTGGATGGAGAGAGAGGCTAGAAGAGAGATGGAGAGTGAGAGAGAGAGAGAGACTGAAGGTAGATAGTATGTTTAACTCACCGACTTAGATAGAGGAGCGATTGATAGACTGTTGGACGAATGTTTAGTGATAGAACAGGATCGCTCAAATTGGTGTGTGAGTTTTGCATTAATAGATAATATGAACGTGTGTTTGTAAGCAACGACACATTGTGAACGAGTTATGTCGAGATCGCCGCCTGAGGGGATTTGAGTGAGGAAGAGTATTTGATAAGGTGTGTTTCAGACGCAGTTAAGGCGATGTGTGTGTGATGTAATTGCAAGGCAATAGAACTGGGTTTTAGATAGTTGGGAATTCCATCAATAGCTAATGCTTACAATTCCCGTTTTAGTAATATGTATATTAACATATATAAAACAATAGAATGCTTAGTTAAGATATGTATTATATTGTGTTTGTAATTTCTCTACTCATTCTATGATATGAGTATGATATAATAAATATGCCACCTGCTGTGTGATTATGTCATTTACTGAGTATGGTCATGATGATGTGGATGAATGTGAGAATGTTCTAAGTTAGAATAACGGACAGGGCAAACAGTGGGTCTGCTACAGGTGGACAGTTCACTTCATCGCTGTCCTTTCGTTGCTGCTAGCAGCAAACCAGGTTCCCATTTACAGATGTGTCGACTGAAGCGTGTTGGTAGCGAGAATTAAAACCTGCACGTTTGTCGTAAGAAGAAACTGCTTAATCTGATCTTACAGAAGGAACTGGAAATGTCATAGGAAAAAACTCGTTGCGTGCGTATTGTAATATTTCTTAGTAATGTCCTGTGCAAGAGAAAGTTGATTTGGTAAAAGAGCAATCAGCCAAATTTGGACTGAATATCAGCATGAAGAGAACTGAACTTCTTATAAACCGTTGCAAGAAGTGGATATATTTCCGTATTTGATCAGCACAATAGACACATCACGAGGCACAGACGCATATGTAAGGACCATAATTGGAAAGGCAATAACGACATACCTGATAGTAAACAACATATGGAAATCTAAGGAAATGAAAATTCACATCAAAGTTATAATTTGTAACTCTAGCGATGGGTTGGTGCTGCTGTATGGAACTGAAACACGAAGATCGGCAAAGGCCTTACAACAAAGACTCCAGTCCTTCGTTAAAAGATGCCGCAGAGGATAATTGGCAAAACGAGGCAGAAAATTGGGGGGGGGGGGGGGCGGGGATAAAAACCTATGGGAAAGAAGGCAATAGCAGCCATTCCAACAAAAAAATCAAGGACAGAAAATGCGACTAGATAGGACATTCTCTTAGGAAGGCACCGTCCACCATTGCTAGACAGGCAGACAGGCTGTTAATGAACTCATAAAGGCACAGAAAGAGAGGTAGACCAACACAATACATTTAGAAGAGAATGTGAGACGGAACTAAGATTACATGATTACACCTGGAGAGAGACAGAAGGAACTAAGATTAAATGATTACACCTGGAGAGAGACAGGAGGAACTAAGATTAAATGATTACACCTGGAGAGAGACAGGAGGAACTAAGATTAAATGATTACACCTGGAGAGAAACAGAAGGAACTAAGATTAAATGATTACACCTGGAGAGAGACAGAAGGAACTAAGATTAAATGATTACACCTGGAGAGAGACAGACGGAACTAAGATTAAATGATTACACCTGGAGAGAGACAGAAGGAACTAAGATTAAATGATTACACCTGGAGAGAGACAGAAGGAACTAAGATTAAATGATTACACATAGAGAGAGACAGAAGGAACTAAGATTAAATGATTACACCTGGAGAGAGACAGAAGGAACTAAGATTACATGATTACACCTGGAGAGAGACAGAAGGAACTAAGATTAAATGATTACACCTGGAGAGAGACAGAAGGAACTAAGATTAAATGATTATACCTGGAGAGAGACAGAAAGAACTAAGATAAAATGATTACACCTGGAGAGAGACAGAAGGAACTAAGATTAAATGATTACACCTGGAGAGAGACAGAAGGAACTAAGATTAAATGATTACACCTGGAGAGAGACAGAAGGAACTAAGATTACATGATTACACCTGGAGAGAGACAGAAGGAACTAAGATTAAATGATTACACCTGGAGAGAGGCAGAAGGAACTAAGATTAAATGATTACACCTGGAGAGAGACAGACAGAGCAGCCTAGGACCGTGCATGCTGGCAGGATGTTGTTAATGGTCTATGCACCGAGAGGAGCGACGGGCTTTGATTGATTGATTGATTATTCATTTCTAAGGCGGATTAATCTTTAGCCATTGTATTTGCACACGCTGGGGAAGTAACCCAGTAAAATGGCTACATCTTGGCTGTTTTCAACTCCCGCATGAGTTTAGGGCTTCCAATGCAGATAACCTCTTTTACAAAGACTTCAATCCTCCTTTGAGAATTAGTAAAGAAAAATTGAGGCAATGAAAATCATCAAAATAGAGAAAACACTAAATATATAGGTAAAAAACACGGAATTTAAACAAGTTAGAGAATTTAAATACTTGGTTAGCGTACTTACAAAAGATGGAAGGCCAGATAGAGAGGAATAATCAAGAACACAGAAAGCTAATGTGGGTTCTCACCATTACTCAAATACAAAAGCAAAGGCCGCCGTCCATCGTAGACGATGATTGCATAATTAATTTTGCTAGTGCTATTCTTAGTAAGGATCAACTGCGCTACTTTTTATCCTCACTCTCTCGTCTCGTGCCGCCGACCCCAGTGGCAAGTCAAGAACAAGACGACTAGGGGGAATCCCCATTACACCATACACCATTTCTCAGACATAAACACATTGCAATGAAGACAAAGAGACAGTTGATAAATAGTATTTTTGTACCATCTCTCTGCTAACAGTGTCACACAAGGACTCTCACCGAAGCACAAGAAAGAAAATTCATGGTATGCGAAATGAAGTGTTTGAGAAAGGCTGTCAGTGCCTCAATGGTGCGCAGATTACGAATCCAAGTAATTAGACAGAAGGTGGGTATAGACCAGTGAATGGAATACATGGGAAGGCAGAGAATTATGTGGTTCGGACACCTGATAAGAATGCAACCAACGCTACTAGCTGATCGTATCTACAATACCAGACATCAGGGTTGCAGAGCAAGAGGCAGACCACGAAAAAGATGGATAAATGGTGTCAGTGACACAGAATGACAAACACAGAATGACAAACAAACACAGAATGACAAACACAAAATGACAAACACAGAATGACAAACACGGAATGACAAACACGGAATGACAAACACAAAATGACAAACACAGAATGACAAACACGGAATGGCAAACACGGAATGACAAACACAAAATGACAAACACGGAATGACAAGCACAGAATGACAAACACGGAATGACAAACACAGAATGACAAACACAGAATGACAAACACGGAAGGACAAACACAGAATGACAAACACAGAACGATAACAACATCGGGGACAAACCTGGCACACGACGTCTAACAACACAAGTGGATAGAAGATAAGATGATGATGACGAAGACTTACCCAAATCGCTTTGCGTGTTTTGCAGTGTTGGTTTGTGCACCAATTTGTTCGACACGATGCAATTGCCAGCCCTAACCACAACTCTTTTTAGTCACATTTTTCTACATACATGAAGGGACTCTGGTTCTATTCTTTCCTCAACAGTGCGGAGTCCACTCGGGTATGCAGTTTTACAGCAAGGCAAAACAATGGTAAAGCTGGTCTCATTGCAACTGCTATCAGGGATGAAGTGTTAGAGACTTGATTGTATTAGGCCGTAGCTTTTTATGTGGTGGGGTGGCAAGTTCTCTTCCTTGCTGCCTTCCTTACAAAACAGCAAGTCATGTATATATTTGCAGATGTGCCGTCTGGAGCATGTCGGTAACGCGGATCAAACCTCATTTTTTATCCGACATGTGAAAACAACCAATTTGCCACTCGGTCCCTCTAATTTACAGAAGCAACCGGAAGTGTCTTAGGAAAACTGTATTCGTTTCGTCATATTTCTCGGCTACGGTTTTTTTATGAACGTTCTCATATCCCGCTGCTAATTGACCGAAACTTGCAACAAGGCTTTGCCTCGTGCCTCACTCTTCTCAGCTGTGAATGTGTATTTATTTAGCGATTATGAAGTACAACAAATTGATGAAGTGAATTGGTGGATACGTCTCACTAAAAGGTTGACAATTCTTTCAAAGAAGTATCCAGTATTTCACCACCGAAGGCAATGTCTGCTGTACGATAGCTATATTTGTTCAGTCTCCAGTTTCAGTGTATTCAGGTGGAAATAGTGACCTTACATATAATTAGGGAAGAGATTGGGTAATTGTCGCATCGTATCAGAAAACAGATGAGACCTAGTTAATCGTTGAGTCGAATTGGTGTTGTAACCCGAGCCCCCCGCATGTGGGGGTTTAAAGGGGCGTGCTCTTGCTGAGGGTTAGTTAAAACTATTCAGAACAACAAAGGGATAGATTCATGGATTGATGGACATATGGTAAGGTAGACAAAGAGAAAGAAGATTAGTTATACAAGAGACAGAGAAATAAAATGAAAGAGGGGAGGGTTAATAGAAGATGAACGAGAGAGATACGAAGGGAGAGATCAGACAGAAAGAGTTGAAAGAAAGAGAGAAAGCCATATTTATAGAGAGAAATAGAGAGAGAGAGAGAGAGCGAACGAGATTGAGAGAGAAATTAGAAAGACACATAGATGGAAAGAGAGAAAGAGAGATACATATTTATAGAGAAAAACAGTGATAGAAGAAAACAGATAGAGTGAGAAAAAGAGTAGCAGAGAGAAATAAAGTGAGAGAAAAAGAGATATAGAAAAAAGAGAAAGAATGAGTTAGAAAAAGACATGAAAGGACGATGAGAGAACGTGATAGAAAGAAAGAACGAGAGAGAAGAAAGAGAGAACAGAAATACAGAGAAAGATATATATATATATATACACGGAGAAATACACAAGGAAAAGTAGATATAAAGCAAGAGAAAGAGATGGAGTGAGAAAGAAAGAGAAATAAAGAGAAAGAAAGTAACACAAGTGGATATAAAGCAAGAGAGATGGCGAGATAGATAGAGAGAGAGAAGGAAAGAGAGAAAGGTAGACATATTAAGAGAAACAGAGAAGAAAGTATATTTAAAGTGAGATAGGGAGATACCGAGAGAGAGAAAGAGAGAGAAAGAGAAAGAGAACGAAAGTGATTACAGAGAGAAAAAGACAGAAACAGATAGAACGAGAAAAAGCTAAAGAGAAAGAAAAAGAGCACACACACACACATACACACACACATAGAGAGAGAGAGAGAGAGAGAGAGAGAGAGAGAGAGAGAGTGAAGACAGAAAGAAAAGGGGAGTGAGAGAAAGAGGAGAACCGCCGGAGAGGCAAATGATAGAAAAAGATGGAGCAGGAGAGAGAGAAGGCGAAAGAGAGAAATAGCTAGAGACATATATTGCGGTAAAAAAGGAGAAAGAGAGAGCAACAGAGAAAGTAAGCGAAACTAAGAGAAAGTTAAAAATAGACAGAGAGAGAGAGAGAAAGAGAGAGAGAACGAGAGAGTGAAGGAAAGAGAAAGCGAGGAATAAATAGAGAGGGAAACAGAGCTAGAGGGTGATAGAAAGTGAGCTAGAATGAGAGATAGAAAGGGAGGAAAGGAGCGAGAAAGCATGAGAGTGAAATAGAGACAAAGATAGAGACCAGAAGACAAAGAGAGAAAGATAAAACGAGTGAAAGAAAAAGAGAGACAGAAAGAGTAAAAGACAGAGAGGAACAGGTGAGAAAAAGAGAGACAGCTATAGTAGAAGAAAGAGAAAAGGAGAAAAAGAAAGAAAGGAGAGTGCGAAAGCAAGAGCGAAGAGATACATCGAGAAAGACAGAGAAAGAGACAGAGAGAGAGAGAGACAAACGTATAATGAGGAGAGAGAAAAATGGATAGTGAGTTATAGAGAAAGCTAGAGAGAACTAGAGATCGACAGAGATGGAGAGAGAAACTAACAAGAAGAGAAATAGAGAAAAAGAGAAAGAAAGACAGAAAAAATAACGAGATTGAGAAATAGTGAGAGAAAGCAAGAGAGTGAAAGAAAGACAGAGCGAAAGAAAGAGAAGGATATTAGGAGAAAGCGATAAAGAATGTGAGATAGTGTTAGAGAAGGGGAGTGAGAAAACGAAAGACGCAGAGTGCGAAAAGGCAAGTGCGAGAAAGAGAGAATAGTTGACAGAGGACCTCTATAATCCAAGCAGGAAAAGAAATCAGATTATTCTAGCCAGCCATGGCCAGAGTTTGGACTCACCGGTACAATCTTCTTTGCTATCACATTTTCCCGTAACATATTCCTTCAAAGGAAAATCGTTCGAGTTTCGGCATTTAATTTCTTCACAAAATTGAAAAAAGATGAAGTTTGTACCAAAACCGCAATTTTGGTTTAGTCAATTTGCCGAAAATACGCTCGGGTTTTTCTTCTTTGCCTGGGTTCTCCATCAAGCGGCTCACCGAACATACGCGGTCTCTCGAGCTCTATTATGTGGCCCTGAACGCGAGCTTCATTACAAGGTAGGGTAAGCTATGAGGTATAATGGAAAAGTGGGGTTTTAAAATATAAAAAAAACGAAAAGTGATAGAAACATTAAATTATAACGGCAAATTCGTCCACTGCTTGGTCGGTCGGCGGGATAAATAGGTCGGGGGAATAATGGCTGAATGTATGTGAAGTCGCCACGACATGTGCAGGCTAGTTTTTTTTTAAATTTTGAAAGTAGAAAATCGAAGTCTTACCAGGGTTTTCTTCTTTATCTTCTTCTTCTTCGTCTTCTTATTGTTCTTTCTCTTCTTCTTCTTCTTTCTTCTTCTTCCTGTTCTTCTTCGTCTTGTTCTTCTTCTTTCTTCTTCTTTCTTTTTCTTTCTTCTTCTTTTTTCTTCTTCTTCTTCATCACCTTCTTCTTCTTTATTATTCTTCTAATTTCTTCGTCTTCTTCTTCTTCATCTTCTTTCTCTTTTTCTTCCTTCTTCCTCTTCTTCGTCTTCTTGTTCTTGATCCTGTTCTTGTTTTTGTTATTGTTCTTGTTCTTCTTCTTCTTCTTTTTCTTCGTCTTTTTCTTCGTCTTCTTTTCTTCTTTTTTTTCTTCTTCATCGTCTTCTTTTTCTCTTTCTTCTTCTCCTTCTTTTCTTTGTCTTCTTCTTCTTCTTCTACTTTTTCTATTTCTCCGTCTTCATCTTTTTCTTTTCTTCTTCTTCATCTTCTTCTTCTTCCTCTTCTGTTCTTCTTCATCTTCTGTTCTTCGTTTTCTTTTTCTTCTTGATCCCTTACCAGGGGTTTGAATATGTGTCTCATTGGTTAGTAGTTCAGTGTCAATACCGTTGGACCACCCGCTATCTCTCACATCTAAATGATTAAACGGAAGGAATTATATGTGATTATTAAAGAGATGAAACATCGCATGGCGGTCTTAAGTAATCTCAACACAGGCTCGCATAAAAAAAACAAACAAGCAAACTGTTCAGTCTAACAGTGTTACAGCCATCATGTGTCCCTGGCATTGGGCAATCAGGTTTCAAATTTACGAAAGCATTTATCCATTTCTTCATCTGCGTGTTTGTATTTCGTTATTTAAAAAAAAAATTGATTTCCATTTAGTTAAATTAATGTATGTTTGCATTATTTATTAAAATTAATGTCTGCTTTCTCAATTCAGTTAAATTAATGTATATTATTTCATTATTTACTTAATTTTATTGTATGCTTGTTTTTTTCGTTAAATTATTGTATATTTGCTTTGTTTAAATAGTTGAATTATTGTATGTTTACTTACATAATTTAGTTCAATTAGTGTGGTTACTTTCAGAATTTAGTTACATTATTGTATGTTTTCTTTGATTATTTTTGGGATGTCAAGCTGAGATTATTTCTGGCAAGAGCTGATTTTCATTTGAGTATTACCGACCCAAATAACAGAAAAGAATTTTAGCACTGTAACCTGTCAGGCATACCATAAGAAGCGTCTAAAGACAGCTGTGGATGGGGCTGGCAACTAAAGCTAGTAGAAATGTTTATCCTTAGAAAACATC
Source organism: Ariolimax columbianus (assembly GCA_036924085.1). Classification (NCBI taxonomy): domain Eukaryota; kingdom Metazoa; phylum Mollusca; class Gastropoda; order Stylommatophora; family Arionidae; genus Ariolimax; species Ariolimax columbianus. Next base: position 67,582,556 of record JAVGWX010000010.1, on the reverse strand, counting down.
AACGTATATAAGCTGGTCGAAGTATAGTTTCTTAGCATGTATTTGCAGAGACATGTGCTCCACAGGGAACTGAAAAAATGTTGATTGATTGTTGGGTCGATTTGATTGAATTATCGTGTGTCTGTTTGTCTCGTCTAGGTGGCGTCTTGTGTCCTTTAACCTAGAATAAGACTGCTTGATGGCGCGACCGATTGCTTGTACTTCCGCTTGCCTGTCCATAGTAGACAATAGTGTCAGGATTGACGTTTGAAAAAAGCGGTCTTCAACATTTTATGCCACATATTCACACTTTTTACCATAAGTCAGAATGTCATTCCTCCTTTTCACCATAGGTCTAAATGTCATTCCTCCTTTTTACAATATGTCAGAATGTCATTCCTCCTTTTTACCATATGTCAGAATGTCATTTCATCTTTTCACCATATGTCAGAATGTCATTCCTCTTTTTCACCATATGTCAGAATGTCATTTCATCTTTTCACCATATGTCAGAATGTCATTCCTCCTTTTCACCATATGTCAGAATGTCATTCCATCTTTTCACCATATGTCAGAATGTCATTCCTCTTTTTCACCATATGTCAGAATGTCATTCCTCCTTTTCACCATATGTCAGAATGTCATTCCATCTTTTCACCATATGTCAGAATGTCATTCCTCTTTTTCACCATATGTCAGAATGTCATTCCATCTTTTCACCATATGTCAGAATGTCATTCCATCTTTTCACCATATGTCAGAATGTCATTCCTCTTTTTCACCATATGTCAGAATGTCATTTCATCTTTTCACCATATGTCAGAATGTCATTCCTCCTTTTCACCATATGTCAGAATGTCATTCCATCTTTTCACCATATGTCAGAATGTCATTCCATCTTTTCACCATATGTCAGAATGTCATTCCTCTTTTTCACCATATGTCAGAATGTCATTCCATCTTTTCACCATATGTCAGAATGTCATTCCTCTTTTTCACCATATGTCAGAATGTCATTCCATCTTTTCACCATATGTCAGAATGTCATTCCATCTTTTCACCATATGTCAGAATGTCATTCCATCTTTTCACCATATGTCAGAATGTCATTCCATCTTTTCACCATATGTCAGAATGTCATTCCTCCTTTTCACCATATGTCAGAATGTCATTCCATCTTTTCACCATATGTCAGAATGTCATTCCATCTTTTCACCATATGTCAGAATGTCATTCCATCTTTTCACCATATGTCAGAATGTCATTCCATCTTTTCACCATATGTCAGAATGCCATTGTTCCTTTTCACCATATGTCAGAATGTCATTCCATCTTTTCACCATATGTCAGAATGCCATTGTTCCTTTTCACCATATGTCAGAATGTCATTCCATCTTTTCACCATATGTCAGAATGCCATTGTTCCTTTTCACCATATGTCAGAATGTCATTCCTCCTTTTCACCATATGTCAGAATGTCATTCCATCTTTTCACCATATGTCAGAATGCCATTGTTCCTTTTCACCATATGTCAGAATGTCATTCCTCCCTTTTCACCATATGTCAGAATGCCATTCTTCCTTTTCAACATATGTCAGAATGCCATTGTTCCTTTTCAACATATGTCAGAATGCCATTCTTCCTTTTCAACATATGTCAGAATGCCATTGTTCCTTTTCAACATATGTCAGAATGTCATTCCTCCCTTTTCACCATATGTCAGAATGCCATTCTTCCTTTTCAACATATGTCAGAATGCCATTGTTCCTTTTCACCATATGTCAGAATGTCATTCCTCCCTTTTCACCATATGTCAGAATGTCATTCCTCCTCTTTACCAGATAACCGGTCCATTCGCACCGGCATGTTCAGTTCTGAGTTGCGGTTCAGAGCGCAGACGTCAGCAAACACAAGTTCTTTGATTATGTCGCCAGCCACTTTGGTTTTGATCTTCATTCTTCTGGGATTAAGCAGCTTGCCATCCGTGCGGTACTTTATGGGTATTCCAGGCTCTGAAGGCGTCTGTCATCGTGGCTGTGAACATCATGTTGAACAGGGTCGGGGCTAGTACTCATCTTTGTTTTACTCCGTTAAACAAAGTATTTCCCCCTTCTCACCCCGAATCAGAATGTAAAGGGTTTAAAAAATGTAATAGCAACGTCGAAAGATTTTAAAACTTAATGATAAGTACATTTAAAAAAAGTGGAAATCATATCTATTTACTAAACGGACTGATCAATCAATCAATCAATCATTCAAACAATCATTTAATGATTGAATAATGAATGAATGAATCAATCAATGCCCGTGACTCCTTTCGAAGCATATACTATAGACAACCTTCCTCCAGAAAGCTCGATCTGAAGCTGCCCTTTCTGCCTCTTCTTATTTGAGGTCTAGGGACCGTTGTTCATCTTCCCAGTTTCTAGTCTAGGAGTTTCTAGGTCTTCCTCAGTGTATCTTCCTTGGGGTGTTCACTCCACTTCGGCAAACTTCTCATGTTTTAAGGATCTTCCTTGCGGTTGTCACTCCACTGTGACAAACTTCTCATGTTTTAAGGATCTTCCTTGTGGTTTTCACTCCACTTCGGCAAACTTCTCATGTTTTAAGGATCTTCCTTGCGGTTGTCACTCCACTGTGACAAACTTCTCATGTTTTAAGGATCTTCCTTGCGGTTGTCACTCCACTGTGACAAACTTCTCATGTATTAAGGATCTTTCTTGTGGTTTTCACTCCACTGTGACAAACTTCTCATGTTTTAAGGATCTTCTTTGTGGTTTTCACTCCACTGTGTCATACTTCTCATGTTTTAAGGATCTTCCTTCCCCAAGATCGTTTGTTTTTGTGTGATTGTCAATGTTTCTGTAACCAGTTCTGTGGTTGGTCTTGATCTAACCGTTCATACTCTAGGTCAGGTGTTCTCAACCAGGTGCTCGCGAGCACCACGGTGCTTTTTTAATGACATTTGGCGTTTGCGTTATGCAAGTAAAAAAGTATTTGTAATCACTAACGTTCACGAGGCCCGTCTTCCAATTCAAACTTTGTCTTTCGAACCCAAACAAATAATGTGGCAATTCAACCTTGATATTTAGGTGACCTGAAAAATTGTTAAGTTGCTGAGCGTTTGCTGTCAGTAAACGTATTAACTGTTTTATGTTCTCAAATATTTGATTTGATTCGGGGTTTTCTCAGAAGCTGGTCAGGGTCAGCGTTGTGTTGCATCATGGGTATATTATACTTTCTTCGCTCCTGACAAATTGAATAGAGCTGTCGTGTTTGTTGTTAGATTTAATAAAATATGTAAAATCCCTTTCAAGTCAGTATGGACTATATCAGAAAAATCCTTATTATTGAAGAGAATAAAATGGTTGCTCCTGCAGAACTTGAATTGATAGATCTCCAGTCCACCTAAACGCTGAGATATTTGTAGCACAAGAAGAAATTCATAACCTTTTTTGGGGCCATTAGATACAAACGATTACCAACCTTTGTTTTGCAGATGATATAGACGAGTTGGCGGGTTCAGAAGCAGAACTCCAGGAATGGGTCAGAAGGCTCGATGAAACAGTTCTTGGCTATGGTATGGAGATAAACGCTGGAAAGACAAAATTAATGACCAACAACGCCGAGGGCTTCAACAGCAGGATAAAAGATAATCTTCAGGAACTCGAAGTGGTTGAACGTTTTAAATATCTAGGGTCGATTGTCAGTGATGAAGGATCAAAATGTAAGGTATTGGCCAGAATAGCACAGACAATAGCGGCGCTTGTAAGGCTTCACAAAATTTGGCAAGATAAACGGCTAGCACTATGCACGAAAATCAGATTAATGCGTACACGGATCCTGTCGATATTCCTCTAAGCTTGTGAGACATAGCCAGTTACAGATGACCTTCAGCGAAGGGTACAGGCTTTGGAGATGAGATGTTACCGAAGACTTTTAAACGTCACGTACAAAGATCGAGTTACAAATGAGGAAATACGAGATAGAATTACAACAGCAATAGGGTCTTTTGAAGACCTCTTGGAAAATGTCAAAAGAAGGAAACTCGCTTGGTATGGTCACATATCGAGATCAAATGGTCTTGCAAATACGATCCTGCACAGCAAGGTGCAAGGAAGACGACGAAGAGGCCGTCCCAAAAAGAGGTGGGAGGAAAACATAAAAGAATGAACCAATCTCCGACCAGAAGAGGCACAGGCAGCGTCTGCTGACAGAGAAGTGTGACGTGGTGTTGCGAGGATGTCTTGATATGTGACCCAACGACCTCACCAGTTACGGGATGACCTGACATGAATTTCCTTAGATACAAATAGGTTTTCTTATTCTTCTTCTTCGTACGCTGTCAAATGTCAACCTGTATTTTTACGAAAAAAGCAGCGATCATCTTTTTGAGGCTGTCGACACTGCTATAGAGCTTGTCTAGTGTTGCCACTGGTGATGGCCACATCTGCTCTCTCTGATCCTCGTATGTCGGGCAGTTTTGCAGCAAATGTTCAGCGGTCATTTTCCCGGTACCACACGTGCATTCGTCAGTGTCACCTATCTTCAATTTATTGAATAGGTGGTACCTCAGTCTATTGTGGCCTGTGCGCAAGTCTGAAGGCCACGACCTGCTCTCTTCGGTTCAACTGGTAATAGGCATCATTTTTTGTGTAGCTAGTATGTTCTGTTTCCCATTTGGTCAGGTATCTAGCTCTAATAAGCCTTTTTGACTCTTCGTATGTCACACTAGGGTCTGGTTGTGGTAGTCTTGCACCTTCTTTTGCCAGTCTGTCTGCCTCCTCGTTGCCTTTGATGTTACAGTGGGATGGAACCCACTGTACCACTACTCTTTTGGTGCGGACTGCTGGCATAGTTGACAGTGTACTGCTCTTAAATCATTCAGTATTTTTCTGGCTTTTTAGTGCTGTGACTACGACCAGGGCATCTGTAAACATGACTAAATGGCTTTCAATTCTTTTGCCTGTTACCATTTCTTCTACTGCAGCCCTCAGTGCCTCTGCCTCCGTTCTGAAATTGCTTGAGTATTTTCCAGTTGTCACTGACAGTGTTATTTTTTTACCATTTGGTAGGCTCAGGAATACCCCAACCTCTCCATTCTGTGTTGTGATTGTTACAGAACAGTCGGTGAATGCATGGGTCCAGTCCATGCTTGCAAATAGATTTTAAATATTGCTGAGTGTTGTTTCCAAATGTGTGTCTATGTTTGGAACGACCTAGCTGTGCGAAAAAAACTTTCTCACTTCTGAAAAACGTGAAGAACAAAGCCCAGTCACGATTAACTAATTCACATCTGCAATATTGTTTACGTGTAGCTACAAGCGACTTCTCTTTGAACACCACTGAACTTCTGAGTGGCTTTCAAGCCCAAGGATGTAATTAACTGTGTGAATGTTTTTAAATTGTATTGTTTTCAAAAATGAAAACTATTAGATTGCATGGTGTTCGCGCACTTAATATTAGACGTCAACGGTGCTCGTAATCTTAAATGGTTGAGAACCTCTGCTCGGGGTGAATTCTACGTTATTGGTCTGATCTTTCCCTTTTCTGGAAGTTTTCAACTTTCCTGACATAGCTCAGCAGCTCAAGGTAGCGACAACGAGGTATGAACAGACACAATTGCAGCGTAATTTCCCACTCCACTAAAACGCAGAAAAACGCCACCAGCTGAAAACCTTCACTGAATCCCCACAAATCCTTGACCGGCTGTGTTAGCGATCAAACATTTCAAAGGCTCGGCTATATGAGGGCGGTAGCCATCTTCTCTCCTTGGCCGCTTTACGGCTGGATCGACACGGGCGCCATTGCGATCTGAAAAAACACACATTTTCACTCAGATGCGATGCCAGCGCTACGCAGCTCAAACAAACAAAGAATCACCACTTTATCTCATCTGTTGGAAACAAAGAATCACCAATCCACTTTTTCTAATCTGTTGTAAACTAGGGATAACTACCACAGTTCACTTTATCTCATCTGTTGTGAACTAGGGATAAACACAGCTCACTTCATCTGATCTGTTGTGAACTAGGGATAACCACAGTTCACTTCATCGCAGCTAGCCTTCACTAACTATTAGCTAATAATTATTACAACCCAAATAAACCTTGGAGGCATGTCCAGTAACACTAACCAACCGCCTGCATAGTGTGGAGTAGCCTTTAGGATTGTCAGAAAGTTTTGAGACACAACTCCCGTATGTAATACATACAGAAAATGCAAATAACTCGTCTTCCTGATTACCTGAACAAAAGGTAAATATGAAGTCAGGTATACATTTACATCTGGATAGGCTAGTACGTGCAGCGACTGAACTCTATCTAAAAGTGGAAAAGGCACTTAGTTAAACAAGTTAATACAAAATTGGAAAACTGAAACAAATAATCTACGGTTGTTTCGAATGCCTACAATGAGTAGGTTACTCTTATATGTGCCCTGAAAAGATCGTTAAGTGACAGGTTGCAGTAGCTTTCCTCACATCTCGAGCGTGCTGAGGAAGGTGGACATGGGTCCTCCAGGCGGTTGTGCAATGCTTGGCTTCATCTGCGTGTCGCTCACTACTACGGAGATCACGTCGAACCTCACCTTGTTAGCCAGACTGTTGTCCTCGAAAACAAACCGTTTTCAGGTCGACCAACGAGGAGGTCAGGTGAGGGTCTTGGCTAATACATTTCCAATGACCCTGGCTAACATTCCCTGATTAGTGTGCTTTGCCTAGCCAGACGTTAGCCTCATTGTCCCATAATCTAAGGTAGATTGTCCAACCTATGACTTTACAGGCCCGTAATTCAAATGTGCCAATAACCTGATAGAAAGAAAAGAACAGTTATGAAACAGGAATAAACGAGCAAATATCATGTTTTTTTGGGGGGTATCGGAAATGGACGAAGAAACGTAGTCAGATATAAAGTTATAGTTGACAAGCATTACAAGACAGTCCCTGTTCTGAAATCCATATGGCAAAAGGAGATAGAAAAGAGGCAGATGGAAATAGAAGGGAAACAAGTGAAAATGGAGGTAGTTTTAAAGAAGCTGCAGTCAAGGTGTAGTCAAGGAAGTAAGGGAGATTTGAGTGAGGAAACAGCTCACAGGGCAGAGAGCTTTGGAGAGAAGTATGCACATATAGGTGAGGGGTCAGTTTTGGTAGTAGGAGATTCAATGGTGAGAGAGGTTGGCAGACATTTGTCTAAACAACACAACATGTTTGAAAGAATGGATATTGGGGGAGCAAAAATAGAGGACATAGAGGGGAGAATAAAGAGGTTAGATGACAAAGGAAACAGTCATGTGGTAGTATTGGCAGGTACAAATAATGTAAAGAGAGATGGTACAGAAATAATTATGGATAAATATAAAAGTCTTATGAGAACACTTAGGAAAAAAAGTTTAGAAAGGTCACAATGATGGGCATTTTAGACAGAGCAGATGGGTCAGACTATCTAGATATCAAAATAATAGGTATCAACCTTAGGTTACAGGTGATGTGTGCGGACATGGGAATGGAATTTATTGATGTTAAAGTAGACAAAAGTAAAATGTTAGATAGGGGAGGATTTACATCTAAATGAGATAGGACAGCATGTTGTAGCAAAGTATATGTTCTATCATTGTGTTAGAAATTTAAACTAGTAAGGCCTATGAAGTATGAGACTAAAGATAGGCCTACAATTGGGTGCTATAGAGGATGTAGTCAAAGGGGTAATTTGGTGTCAGGGAAGTGTGAAATACATAGTAGAAAAGCAAACACTAAAATGATAAAGCAGAAGCAAAAAGAGGAAAACCAACAACATTACAAACTAAAATGTTTTTATGCAAATGTGAGAAGCATAGTAAATAAAAGAGAAGAATTGGAACTGTATGTAGAAGAAGAAAAACCAGATATAATAGGGTTAACAGAATCATGGACATATGAGGAGATTGCAGATAGTGAACTTGAAATTGAGAGATATACAATGTTAAGGAAAGATAGGATAATTGGAGACAAGACTAAGGGAGGTGGCGTTTTATTATACTGTATAAATTCTGTTAATATAACGATCAAAGATTATTTATCATGTGGTAACAAAAATGAAAGTGTATGGGGAGAAATAGAAAGTGGGGGTGAAAAAACAGTTATTGGAGTGTGCTATAGATGTCCATCAAGTCAAAAAGAGGAAGATGAAGAGCTGATTAGTAGTATAGCAAAGGCAAGTAAAGGGAAATTATTATTAATGGGAGATTTCAACTATCCAGAAATAAAATGGGATATGGCAGAAGCACTTGTAGAGTCAAAACCTTTTGTTACATGCATAACTGACAATTTTTTAATTCAACATGTAGAAGCAGCTACCAGAGGCAAAAACATACTCGACCTAGTTTTTACCACAGAGGAAAATATGACTAAAAACGTTACCGTTGGGAAACTGTTTGGCTCAAGTGACCATCAAATCATCCGTTGGGATCTTATTGCAGGGAAAGAAGTAAACATAAACACGCGAACATACGACTACTCTAAGACAGATGTTAAGAGGATGAAAGAGGCAGCGAACCCCATAATCTGGAAATATATTATTGTAGGAACAGATGTTGAACAGGTGTGGAAAAGTTTTAAAACAGTTCTAGAAATGCTAAAAGAGGAATGTGTTCCATGTAGGGAGGTAAACCCTAAGCGTAAAAAGTGGATAACTAGATTTGTAGTGAAATGTAGAATAACAAAAAATAAAGCATGGCAAAAATATATAGAGGCAGGTAAATCAAAAGAAACATATGTAAAATATTTGGACAAGCAGAACATATCTCAGAAAGCGAATAAAACAGCAAAAATAGACTTTGAAAAAAAACTTGCTCAGAGGATCAAGACTGACAGTAAAAGCTTCTTTTCTTATGTTAGAAATAAACAAAGAACGAAAGACAAAGTAGGCCCTCTCATAGACAGTACAGGGAAAATAATAAGTGAGAATAGGGAGGCTGCTAATCTGCTCAATCAGTACTTTGGCACAGTCTTCACAAAGGAGGACTGCTCCGAGATCCCAGAGCCTATAGATATTTTTCAAAGAGACATGGATACAGCGGGATTAAGATCAATCTGTATTACAGAGGAAATGGTTTTTAAAAAATTGGAGGGGTTGAAAGTGAATAAATGTCCAGGTCAAGATGGTATTCACCCAAAATTGCTGTATGAAATTAGAAACCAACTAGCAAAACCATTGGCTATATTATGTTCTCAATCACTTACAAAAGGGATTGTTCCACGGGATTGGAAAGATGCAGGAGTGATCCCCTTATTCAAAAAAGGCAAAAAATCAGATCCGGCAAATTATAGACCGGTGAGTTTAACGAGCATAGTCTGTAAATTGTTAGAGTCAATAATCAAAGAAAACATTGTAATGCATTTAGAAAAATTTAATCTAATTAGAAATAGTCAGCATGGGTTTACTAGAGGGAGATCATGCTTAACAAATCTATTAGAATTCATGGAGGAGGTTACTAAAATCATAGATAAAGGGGAGCCAGTGGATGTTATTTATCTAGACTTTGCAAAGGCCTTTGATAGAGTACCTCATCAAAGATTATTTCGAAAGTTAAAATCACATGGAATAGGTGGCGAAGTTGCCAAATGGATTGAAAATTGGTTAACGGGAAGAAGGCAGAGGGTGGGCATAAATAAGGAGTACTCTGAGTGGAGTGAAGTGAAAAGTGGTGTGCCACAGGGCTCGGTTTTGGGACCAATTTTGTTCTTGATATATATAAATGATTTGGACATTGATATGAGATCCATGATTGCAAAATTTGCTGATGACACAAAACTATGCAGTAGTGTCTCATCTAAAGCGAAAGTGGATATATTGATGTCGGATTTAGATAAAATTCGAGAATGGTCTGTAAGCTGGCAAATGAAGTTTAATGTAGATAAATGTACAGTCATTCACATGGGTAGATCCAATATGGAACATAATTACAGAATGGGAGAAAACAATATTAGAAAGATAGATAAGGAAAGGGACCTAGGGGTTATAATAGATCATATAGGAAAGGTGAGTGAGCAAGTTAAGGTAGCAGTGAAAAAGGCAAATGCAATGTTAGGTATGATAAAAAGAAATATTAAACATAGGAGCAAGGAAGTGATCGTCAAACTGTATAAAGCTTTAGTTAGACCTAGATTGGAGTACTGTGTACAGGTGTGGAGTCCTTATCATAGAGGGGACATAAACATGCTAGAAAGAATACAAAAAAGAGCGACAAAGATGATAGTGGGATTCCAGAATTACAGTTATGAGGAACGACTCAGAAAAACCGGCCTACAGTGTCTCGAAGAGAGAAGAATTCGTGGTGACTTAATACAGGTTTATAAGATGATCAGAGGAATCGATAAATTAGACTATAACAAGTTTTTTAAAATACAGCCACCTACAATAACACGAGGGCATAGCTACAAGCTGATTAAAGAGAGGTCCAGGTTAGATATTAGGAAATATTTTTTTAGTCAGAGAGTGGTGTCTGCTTGGAATGCATTGCCAGGGGAGATAGTGGAGGCAGGGACAGTTAATGCATTTAAGAATAAACTGGATGCGCATAGATTTTAGAGCAAGGTGATGTAAATGTAACTGGTTGTATACAGACTCTGCAGGGTCTTCTAAACCAGTATAAAGATGTTTAGTTAAGTTAAGTTAAAAGAAGAAGAGGTAAACCAAAGCACGCATGAAAACAAGAGCTCTAGACAAACATAAAGGGAGCAGTGAATGAGTTGACAGCAGCCACCGACTCATAGCTGGCTGCATGATCCGCGAACCAGAGCTGACTAAAACAATATTGCACATTCCCTGGAAACAGTCTGCACTAGTCAGTATGGTAGTCTAGTTAAGGGATAGGGATCACAGTATGATAGTCTAGTTAAGGGATAGGGATCACAGTATTGTAGTCTAGTTAAGGAATAGGGATCACAGTATGGTAGTCTAGTTAAGGGATAGGGATCACAACGGGAAGTCTAAAAAAGGTATTAAAAAAGCAATCTGAAATCGGATGTATCGGGTCGACAAGCGCAGATTTCGCAGCCTCGCTGCAATTTACGAGACGGCGTCATTTTCAGGACAAAGAAAAAAAAGGCACATATAAGGAAACAAAAAATAAAGACATGGCAAGAGATGGGACGGATGGCACAGGGCAGCATGACTTAGCGTGTATTTGTGAAAAGTTGTGATTGGTTGATTAGATAAAACTACGTCTGGGCATACTGAAAAATATTGCGACAGAACGTGATCCGGTCGTGAAGACGACTCCTAAGGAATAAAACTCAATTTAAAAACACATCATTGCAGACACTTAAACGGATTGAAACTTGGCCAAACACAATATCCTCACTTACTAAGCAGCCTGCAACGAAGGATCTTTAAAGCAATTTGTGCGTGAGTGAATTTGACTCAAAGATTTCACTATAAGAGCCCAATCCATCACATACCACATCGAGAAAAGACAGTCCTGTGCCACGAACCTCCAAAAATTTAAAGCAAAGTTCCCTATTTAGCTCTAAATAATTGAAAGGAAAAGATCGAATTTAACAGGCATGAGCTGTAGACCGTAAAGATTTCTTTTTCATTGTTCAGGTGATTCATTTCAGTCTAAAATGCGGCAAAGGATGTTCTCTTACTAAGTATAGTCTCTAGATGGACGGGTTCTTGTTGACGGATTTTACATACACACTGGTTGCCGGATGCCTGCACGAATATAAAAGTTTTTTGTATTCAGACAACGCTATCGGGGATAAAGTGTAAAGGTAAAGGTCAGTCACATGGCAACAATTGCCGCCGGGAAGGAAGATAACACGTCATATACTAACCCGCAGCCTATGTGAGGTTTGGGTGGCTAGTTCACTTTCTTGCTGTTTTTACCTTCCCCAGCTAATTCGTCAGGTACCCACTTATAGCTGGGTTGACTCAAGGAATGGTCGCTTCATGCACGAACCACGATCCGGATTTTTTTTACTGTCAGTCTGTGATTTCGAACCCAGACACGCTGTAATCCCAGCCTAGCAAGCCAGTTTATTGTCGACTAGGCTACACGTGTAAGAGACTTAAATGTGCTATTTCTCAGTTTTTTGTAAGAAGGAGTAGTCAGCTCCCTTCCTTGTTGCTTTTCCTTCCCTAACAAGAAGTCAGGTATCCACTTTAAGCTGCGTCTACTGAAGGATGACGATAGCCGGGACCAAACCAGGTTTATTGCTTTAACAAGATAGAGCTCTAACCGCTTTTCTTCTGAGACACTATATCGGTACTTGGAGTAGTACTATTTAGCACAATGCTAGAAATGCTCAGGTGAAAAAGGGAAGATAAGAGAAAAGAAGAACAAGTTGGTTTAAAACGAATAGATCACGCACAAACCACATTTTTCCATCAACACGTGCATAGAAGAATCACTGAAACAGCAACACTCACTTATGGTGAACTTTACTTTCAAAAAGCATTGAATATTCTGCACCGCCCAACACTTTGGAAAATTCTCAACAAATATGGCAAACATTTATAATCATCATAAACGATTTATACCTTCATTCACAATTCTGTGTTTAGACGGCTATTGACAGAACTGAATGGTTTTCACATAAAAACAGGAGAGAAACAAGGCTGTATTATGTCACATTTCTAATTTGATATTGCCATATATAGGGTGATGAACAATTACAACCACGACAAATAGTAAAGAATAACATGGACACATGATAAAACTAGAGGATCTAGATTTCGCAGATGAATTGGCGCCACTGAGTCCAACCTGTGAGTAAGCACAGAAAAAAATATATCTTCTATGCCACTATCGGGACAGATAGGACTCAAAGTAAATACCTACAAAATAAAGGTCATGGATTTTACAAACAAAGCTGCTGATTTAGAACTGAATGGAGAACTATTACAAAAAGTTGAATCTATTCGGGAAGTAAAATAACACAAGATGGAAATACATCAAAAGAAACATCGATTATAATTGTTTTGCCTTCATGTGTCTTTAACCAGCTTAACAAACATTTGGCAATCAAAATCATTAAGCAAACACACACATCCAGTCAGTTTAATTTAAACATAATGCCAGTGCTGACATATGGATGAGAACGAAGGAAAGCGATAAAAACACTTGAAAATAAACTGAATGCTTTTGAAAATAAATGTCTTAATAAACATTTGAACATTGACTGGAAAGAATTCAAAACCAACAATCTGATGAGAGAACACAGCAACCGGCAATATATTCCTACCATCATAAGCAAAAAACGGTGGACATACATCGGGCATGTACTTAGAATGAGGAGCAACAGACTCCCATGACAGGCAGGTATGCGGGCTACAGACGGCAGCAGAAAGAGAGGAATGTCAAAAGAGACTCTTTGCAGAACGATCATTGCAGAGGGCTGGTCAAAATAACGTTAGACAACTAAGAAATGTAGCGTCACAGAGTTGTTTAAATTGGAGAGCACTTGTCTTTGTTGCCTTATTCGTCGTGTTTATATATCAATGAGCATATACCGAAATCGGTTATATTACTAAAAGACTGGTTCTATTACTTAGAGACTGCTTCTATTACTGAAAGACTGGTTCTATTACTAAGAGATTGCTTCTATTACTGAAAGACTGGTTCTATTACTAAGAGATTGCTTCTATTACTGAAAGACTGGTTCTATTACTAAGAGATTGCTTCTATTACTGAAAGACTGGTTCTATTACTAAGAGATTGCTTCTATTACTGAAAGACTGGTTCTATTACTAAGAGACTGCTTCTATTACTGAAAGACTGGTTCTATTACTAAGAGATTGCTTCTATTACTGAAAGACTTGTTCTATTACTAAGAGACTGGTTCTATTACTGAAAGACTGGTTCTATTACTAAGAGACTGCTTCTATTACTGAAAGACTGGTTCTATTACTAAGAGACTGGTTCTATTACTGAAAGACTGGTTCTATTACTAAGAGACTGGTTCTATTACTGAAAGACTGGTTCTATTACTAAGAGACTGCTTCTATTACTGAAAGACTGGTTCTATTACTAAGAGATTGCTTCTATTACTGAAAGACTGGTTCTATTGCTAAGAGACTGCTTCTATTACTGAAAGACTGGTTCTATTACTAAGAGACTGCTTCTATTACTAAAAGACTGGTTCTATTACTAAGAGACTGCTTCTATTACTGAAAGACTGGTTCTATTACTAAGAGACTGCTTCTATTACTGAAAGACTGGTTCTATTACTAAGAGACTGCTTCTATTACTGAAAGACTGGTTCTATTACTAAGAGACTGCTTCTATTACTGAAAGACTGGTTCTATTACTAAGAAACTGCTTCTATTACTGAAAGACTGGTTCTATTACTAAGAGACTGCTTCTATTACTGAAAGACTGGTTCTATTACTAAGAGACTGCTTCTATTACTGAAAGACTGGTTCTATTACTAAGAGACTGCTTCTATTACTGAAAGACTGGTTCTATTACTTAGAGACTGCTTCTATTACTGAAAGACTGGTTCTATTACTAAGAGATTGCTTCTATTACTGAAAGACTGGTTCTATTACTAAGAGATTGCTTCTATTACTGAAAGACTGGTTCTATTACTAAGAGATTGCTTCTATTACTGAAAGACTGGTTCTATTACTAAGAGATTGCTTCTATTACTGAAAGACTGGTTCTATTACTAAGAGATTGCTTCTATTACTGAAAGACTGGTTCTATTACTTAGAGACTGCTTCTATTACTGAAAGACTGGTTCTATTACTAAGAGATTGCTTCTATTACTGAAAGACTGGTTCTATTACTTAGAGACTGCTTCTATTACTAAAGGACTTGATCCTTTATCGCCCTTGCACTTTTTGGCCGAGACAAACAGGAATGACTTTACCCTCACTGCATGCAGCCTGGATCACAGTCATTCATCGTCGATACGTTGCATCGGCGCAACGGACCCTCATTGACTAGACGGAATACTACTACTACTACTAATACAACCATAACAACAACTACTACTAGTACTACTACTACTACTGTTATTATTACTATTATTATTACTACTACTACTGGGGGACGGCGTGGCCTAGTGGTTGGGGGGCACGGATCACATCCCGAAGGTGCTGGGTTCGATCTCCAACACAGCACCGGTCGTTACCCCGGGGAAGCAAACCCTTAGAAAATGAAGGAGGAAGCAGACCCTTACATAAAATGCATGCTGAAGTCGGATTCACTGGGCCGACATGCGCAAAATAAAAACCACAGTGCAACGCACACCACCTTGGGGATTTGAGAAAATAAGGCGAACGCAAAAACCCCCCCCCCCCCCCCCCAAAAAAAAACAAAAAACCCCAAACTTCTACTACTATTACTAACACTACTACTACTTATACTGATATTACTAATATTACTACTACTATTAATTCTACTTCTACAACTATTACTACTACTACAACTTTTACTACTGCTACAACTATTACTACTATTGCAACTACTACTACTACTAGTACTACTACTATTATTACTAATAATAGTACTACTGTTAGCACTAATACTGCTACTACTACTACTGTTAATACAATAATTACTATTGTTACCGCTTCTGCAAATAAAATTATTGGTACTACTACTACGAGTACTACTACTACTACTAATACTACTACTACTACTATTACTACTACTACTACTACTACTACTACTACTACTACTACTGCTATTACTACTACTAGATTGAGAAATCATGAACGTTCTACATGCGGGTAGACTAGAGCGTATCAGGGCTGGGGATTAAAACCACTTTTTGTGACCCATGAGATGCAAGCTCTGATTGTACATCCAACCAGGATCGTTAGAGCCCGATTGATGTCTTTGTCCCACAAAGAACCTCTAAAAAGTCATTATCGTGCTCATCAGACGAGTTTATTCCCATTTCTGGGCTGCTCGACGGACTTTACGGCCGAGAAATACAAGCCGCTTCGTCACTGATGTCGCCACGTTGTGTGAAGGCTATATTTGTTTATTTCATCTCAACAGAAAAATAACAAATACCTTACCAGGGATTCGATCCGCATCAACACCATCAACAGGCAAACATTGAAACCATTCTGCCACGCATTACGTAGTCATTCACTGTCACGTGAACAATTCTTTCTAGAACGTAGTCTTATTGACAGAAGTCCTGAACATCTCGATTTCTGGTAAGACAACCCGCTTCACATACGGCCATCTTCAAGCTGTCAGTAATGTCCTGATACCATCTTCTTCTGAGACGACTTCTTGCCCTTTTCACAGACACCGTATCTCCCAATATCTCCTTCTCCAAGTCATTGTATCTTTTTGTATGACCGAAATGAATTAACGTTTTCATTGTGCTGTTTTTTTTATTTCAGCTAGGTTTATTCTATATATAGTAAAAGTAAAGTAAAGTATCCCATAGCATTACTGCCGTAGGGGTGTGAGGTGTTAGCGATCTCATATTTCAACATTAAAGACTCGGCTATATGAGGGCGGTAGCCATCTCCTCTCCCTCGCCGCTTTTACTTGCCGGACTGAACCGGTACCCATTTAAGGCTGGGTCGACCCGGGAGTCATTGCGGTCTGAAAAAAAACATTACCGCCTCAACTGGGGAATGAACCCAGGACCACTCAAATGCGAAGCCAGCGCGCTAACCACTGCGCAAAATTCTGTTTTCGATTTCTTTTTTGTCAAAGCTATTTTAATCTCTCTATCTTCAGTCCACTTGTGTCGTTAGACGTCGTGGGAAGGTGTGACCTCCTTTGCTTCATATCTTTTTTGGCGGGCAAAAATCCGCCGGTGATTTGCCAGGTCAATGCCAGTATCTGTTACCAACCGTTAGGTTGGTAGTCGCTGGAATAAACGATTGCCTATTTTTTGAACTGATGGTGGTGGAAGCGTAAATTAGATCAATGTATACCCGCAGCTTGACAGGCGCCATATATGCCGCTCCGCTAACCACATAACCAAAGCCTGATGTTATAGCCACACAGTCTCCTTTGTGCGACATTTTCTCTGTGGGGCGAAAATAAATAATAATTTGAGTAGATTTTCAATATCCTTCTCGTCTAATCTCGTCTTTCCGGTAACCCCCAGGAAGGTCGTAGGGGCATCCCTCCACTTATGAGTGATGTGTCTTGAGCATGTTTCTAGCCGGGGGGCGCCCAATCCTCTCCCGGACGGTGTGTGAATCATCGTTGGTCTGTGTAAGGTCGTTTTGGTATTGCGTCATGCCACTGCCACATGAACAAAGCCACGCCATTTTTGTCTGTCCAGCGCCATCATTTCAGTGTTCTCCAGGGACTTTCCTGTCCACTTCCGAATATTATCTGTCCAGCTTTTCTTGGGGCAGCCTCTTTTTCTCTTGCCGGAGACTGTGCCTCTGAGTACTTTGTTTGGTAGCCTACTCGATCGCAGTACATGGTCGTACAATCGAAGCTTGCGTGTCTTTACCACTGATATGTGTTATTCTTTTATAACACTGCATTTCGATAGATATCCTTTTTTTTTTTTGTTTGCAAAATGTCCGTGTTTCGCACCCAAATGCCGCCACAGAGAAAATACACGACATGAGTCAAAGAGTGGGGAATAACACTCACTTCTCAGGACAAAGATTACTGATTTGAACTCTGTTGTATTTGTTGTTGTTCCATTTCCACAACGAGTAGAATTACCTATTGTGTGCACACTGAAAAGGAAGTTTAGTTGCGAGTTGTTGTAGTTTTCCTCATAACCCGAGCGACTGATGAAGGTGAACCTGGGTCTTCCAGGCAATTATAATATGTGTGGCTTCATCTGCATGTCGCTCACAACTACGAGGATCACAACGATCCCTCTTCTCGTTAGCCAGACTGCAATGAAAACAGCCCGTTTCCAAGGAGGACTACGAGGAAGCCCACACGTTCCAGTCGACCCATCTTTTTAGTGGTACAATTCTAATTATTAGGGATTGACAGAGCAGCAGGGAATGACTACATACACCCCACTTTATTTAACGATGACTTCTAGTACAATTAAGCCAGGGGAGGAAGACTAATGTCTGGTCAGGCACAACATACTGATCCGACATGTTAGTCAGGGTCAGGCACAACATACTGATCAGACATGTTAGTCAGGGTCAGGCATAACATACTGATCAGACATGTTAGTCAGGGTCAGGCATAACCTACTGATCAGACATGTTAGTCAGGGTCAGGCATAACTTACTGATCAGACATATCAGTCAGGGCCAGGCGCAACATACTGATCTGACATATTAGTCAGGGTCAGGCACACCATACTGATCAGACATGTTTGTCAGGGTCAGGCACATCATACTGATCAGACAAATTAGTCAGGGTGTGGCACAACATACTGATCCGACATGTAAGTCAGGGTCAGGCAAAACATACTGACCAGACATGGAAGTCAGGGTCAGGCAAAACATACGTACGCATATACGGATGGCTCAGCCAAATATGCCACTGTTAACGGGTGAGGATGCATCACTATAAAACTAACATGCAAAGTATACTCGGCAGAATTTCCACTGAAAGACGCTGCAGGAACTTCAGTGCCGAAGCCAGTGCCCCCAGACAAGCAGCTGAATCCCTTTTAGACCATAAGGAGCGGGCAGAAAAGCAAACGGTCATTTTTACAGACGCCCTCGCAGTGTTAATGGCGCTCAAGAACCAGCACAAAAATGAATTCGGTGCTCTGGTAGACTCGCTCGAACGCCTGTCCCAGTGCTTAAAAAAAGCATAGTCCAGTGGATACGATCCGTCTGCGATATTCCAGGCTATGATGGGGTGGACAGACTCGCCAGAGAGGGAGGAATGCTGCAGCAGAGTGATACAGAAATCACATACAATGAGACTAAAGCATTCATCAGTGCAACGTACAGTGCAAAATGAAAAAAAACAACAACTTTGGCCACAAAGAAAACGATGCCTACCCTCAACTCTCCAGGCGAGATCAAGTGATCATTCTCTGACTACGCACAGGTCGCAACAGACTGAGATGCCATCTGTACAACAAGTTCAAGATTGGCACTACAGACCTTTGTGCCTGCGACATAGTCTCCATGAAGGCAGAACATATTTTGCAGCTCTGTCCACTGTATACCGACAAAAGAAGTAACATTTGGCAACAGACAGTATCCTTCCACGAGAAGCTGTACGGAAATGTACAGAGCCTTGAGTCGACTGCTGCCTTCGTTAGAGTCATTGAAGTCGAGGTCTGTAGACAAACGAGGAAAAAGAAGAAGAAGAAGAAGAAATAATAACAATCATGCCTACAACACTTTATCCCCGACACCAGTATCTCGTCTCGCACTACGAACTCACTTGGAAGATGAGAAATGTTGAGCGATACAAATTAGTTCTCATACGTTTTCATACCAGGGCAATTTTTTTATTAAACGTAACTGTAGAACACGTACCGTCCTGTCGGTGACCTAATTACGGGTTTAGATATAATGAAAAATCGACTTTACTGGAACTCAAGAAGGCGGGTAACAGTAATAGAAGCCATGACTGGTACTGATAGACATAAGTAATTAATACATTTGGCTGGGAGACGTTTTGGTAGATAGCGCTAACTTAGTAACAGTAGTTATAGGAGGCTATTTGTGCAGCTACTTGTTAGTGAGCGTGTGGATCAGTAGTAGTTTGGTTGAGAGATGGCATGATAGTAGTTAGCTAGTTGATCAGTATCAGTTTGGTTGAGAGATGGCATGATGGTAGTTAGCTAGTTGATCAGTAGTAATTTTGTTGAGAGATGGCATGATGGTAGTTAGCTAGTTGATCAGTAGTAGTTTGGTTGAGAGATCGCATGATGGTAGTTAGCTAATTGATCAGTAGTAGTGTGGTTGAGAGATCGCATGATGGAAGTTAGCTAGTTGATCAGTAGTTTGGTTGAGAGATGGTGTGATCGTAATTAGCTTGTTGATCAGTAGTAGTTTGGTTGAGAGATGGAATGATAGTAGTTAGCTAGTTGATCAGTAGTTTGGTTGTTAGATGGTGTGATGGTAGTTATGATAGTTAACGTGTTGATCAGTAGTAGTTTAGTTGAGAGATGGCGTTATGGTAGTTACCGTATTGATCAGTAGTAGTTTGATTGAGAGATGGCGTTATGATAGTTACCGTGTTGATCAGTAGTAGTTTGATTGAGAGATGTCGTTATGGTAGTTACCGTGTTGATCAATAGTAGTTTGATTGAGATATGGCGTTATAGTAGTTACCGTGTTGATCAGTAGTAGTTTGATTGAGATATGGCGTTATAGTAGTTACCGTGTTGATCAGTAGTAGTTTGATTGAGAGATGGCGTTATGGTAGTTACCGTGTTCATCAGTAGTAGTTTGGTTGAGAGATGACATGATGGTAGTTAGCTAATTGATCAGTAGTAGTTTGATTGAGAGATGACGTTATGATAGTTACCGTGTTGATCAGTAGTGGTTTTGTTGAGAGATGGCATGATGGTAGTTATGGTAGTTAACGTGTTCATCAGTAGTAGTTATGATAGTTACCGTATTGTGGAAGATATTAATGCCATGTAGCTGGAGGCAGCCTGTGGGGGAAATCAGTTTGTTTTGCAATGGCGAATCGATGATGATCTTCAGAGAAGAAAGAAGTTGAAGCGTTTTCACGAATCTGAGAACCATTCAAAACATGTTCTGGTGAACAGACTGCAGCAAACGCATGAACATGTGCAGATAGAAAGAAAAGGGTATGAGGCAGGGATATGTGCTGTCCGTGACCTGTTCTCTCTACACAATGGGTTCATCTTGCGAGACACAAGAGGTAATGACAGGAATATCAGTTGTCGGGACAGAACATAAACACTCTGCGATATTCAGTGATATTGTAATGATACGATAGAATCATGCTGAAGTCGAATGAACTGGGTCGACAGGCGCAAAATAAAAACCACAGTGCAACGCACACCACCTTAGGGATTAGAGAAATAAGGCGAATGCAAAAAAAAAATAAAAATATTGTAGAATGAATCCGACTTGCAAGAATATGTTTGCATGGTAGTTTATCAAAGCGAAAATAAAAACCTCAGTTTAAATCGAAGTAATCAGAAGTTATGGTAGTAACAAAGAAAATAACTCACCCAAACACATTATCAAGGGGAACGAGAGATAATTAAGAGACGCGCATACGTTTAAATACATGGGTACACACATTACATCTGATGGGAGATGCAATTATGAAATAAGGAACAGAGTAGCCCAGGCAAAATCAATCTTCCAGAGCATGGAGCAAATCTTGTGCAAGAAAACGCTATCGATGGAATTAACAAAAAGAGTTCTTGGATGCTACGTGGAACCAATACTGATATACACGACTGAATCATGGACAACCAGCAAATAAGCACACAGCACACCGGTCACTAGAGGCGATAGAGATGCGGTTTTACAGAGGAATGTTAAGACTCAGATGTCTCGAGGTAGAGTGTCCGCTTCGGATACCGAAAGTCGCGGATTGGAATCATGGCGAAGACCGAGATTTTTTTCCCGTGGATCTCTGAGTAGTGAGATCGGACTCCCGTGTTCAGTGTCGAATACGTTAATAATTCCTTAGCAGTTGGAATTCAAAAGAGTAGGCCGTTACCCGGACAAAATTCAAGTTAAAAATCTACCCAAGTTGTTTGTTATTCCCTAACTGGTTTGTTAAGAACAGCTATAAGTGGCGCTTAACTGGCTGCGGGTCTACTTATTACTAGTGTTTGAGTCTACTTAGGATGGACTCGCACATCGGTTAAACCATTGTCCAAGAAACTGGTTGTAAACAGACTCGGTAGAATCTTATAAACCAGCATAACTACTTTAAGTGAAGTTAATTCCATAGACTGCAAACAAAAAACATTAAAAAAAAAAAAAAAAAAAGCTAAATACTTCAAGAAGCCCAGACAAAAAGACAACTCATTGCAAAAGTCAGGTCAAGGCAATCATCCTTTTTTTGGATATCACGAGAAGAAGGAGATTTGAACATACTGTGACAATGGATAAACTAGCAGAGGAGAGAGAGATATATATAGATAGATAGATAGATATATAGATATATAGATAGATATATAGATAGATAGATAGATAGATAGATAGATAGATAGATAGATAGATAGATAGAGATAGAGAGAGAGAGAGAAGATGTTAGACAACCTGAAGGAATAACACGGCGGACGATCAGCAACAGAGTTGATAAACAACACACGTGATAGGAATGGTGGAGGGGTATCAATGATCGTCAACGCCAGCCGGAGAGACACATGATGAAGTAGATGAGCAGACACTATGTGTCACATGCACGTGCGCAGCTGAGACACAAAACCACGTCCGCCACCACAGAGTGTACAATCAAAGAACAGCGTCCTGTTGTGCGTTACGTTTTCGGGACAAAAGGACTTTCTGCAAAAGATATTCGTAATGAAATGTGTTCTGCAAACGGTGTGAAGTGTTTGTCGCGTAAAGTAGTGAATAACTGGGTCGATACATTTTCTCAAGAATACCCAACAAAAATTGTTGGTGAAGCCCGACCTAGTCGTCATGTTGAGATTGCAACAACAATATATAGGGCAGATGATTCAAACTGTCAGTGCCGCAACCCACCTGTTAGTTAGTTTTCGTTCCACTTGTGCCGTTGAGCGTCGTTAGGAGCTTGAGTCGTCTATCCTGTGCTAAGTGCCATGCGCTGGTCAATGTGAGCCGTGTCTCTCCACAATCACTCTAATGTAATCTATCCACCTGCCTCGCAGTCGGCCCATTGCCATGTAGCCAAATCTAGCAGCGGTGTACGCCATCAGTGGAAGTTGATGAAGGTCCATTCTCATGAGATGACCAAACCAATTTATTTTCTGCCTTTAAATGTATTCGGCACAAGACGTAGTGCCAACCATACTTCGAATGTCCTTGTACCGCATTCTGTCTTCCTAGTAACACCAATGACCTTCTTCAAACACTTAATTTTGTACGTGGAAATTCTATTCTCACGTACCCTAGACACAGGCCGTGTTTGGCACTGGTGGCACAGAGTCGGTATAGATATATTGTTTATCAGCTGTTGCGTTGTTTCCAAACTAATGCTCAGGTGCCTGAGCAGAAGGGACAGCTGATAAGTCACAGCAGATGCTTTCTGACATCTAGCCTCATGTTTCAAAATCACCATCAGTCCCATAACCTAGAAGGTTGTTGAGGCACCGTTATTGCAGTTTGTAGTACCAACTCTCGCCATACAACAACGGTAAGGCTTGGGCCGCTACACACCTGACGGAGCCGATCTCTTTGCAGGTGGCAGTTCTTTATAATTGTGTCTAAATATCATATACCAAAACTGAAACTGTTTGCAGTCAGGGCGAAGGGCACCAATCTCGTGAAGGTCAGCCGTGTGAACTAGACCGTGAAATATAACACATGTTTAAGCGCAGTGTTATTCATATAGCCGATATCCAGTCCAGGATAATCGGACGGAAGAAAACCCTTAAAACGAACGAATGAACCAGTCCAAATAGAAAACAACATCACATTTCTGTGAACACAAGTGTAAGTCGTCGACTAGTGTGAATTCCCGGCAAATCCATGGTCTGGCATAATCTATAATGAATTAAAACAGCAGAGCAATGTAGACCCGCAACCAGTTATGTCGCCATCTTTGCCGAAATTCTTTGTTTGGTGCATTAAAAACCAACCCTGGGTTCAGGCGTTTCGCAAATAACGAAGAGTTTGAAGAGGAATTAGTAATATGACTGAGACAGTAGGCCAAAGGCTTCCATTGTGAAGGTTTTGTTGCACTGATAAAACGATATGAAAAGTGTATCAATGTTGGTGAAAAGTATGTTGAGAAATAAGGTACCATGTAGGTGCAATTATAAATGGTTTTAGGTTCATATCTCGTCCCGTCACATTTTACCTCACCTCATTTTATTTCATATTATATCATATTATCTCATATATTTGAGCATATCTCATATTATTTCATTCTATTCTATCTTACTTCATCTCATCTCAGAATAACTCCTATTATCTAATTTGATCTCATCTTACCGAATCACCTCACATCTCATGTTATCTAATATTATCTAATTTTATCGCATATTATCTCATCATATATTGTTTCATCCCGTCGTATGTTACTCATTTTATCTCATACTACCTCATATTATCTCATATCATTTTATCTATATTACATAATTTTACACTATTTTTTTACTTCCTTTCCCTGTAGATATATCAATATCAATATCTATATGTCAATATATATATATATATATATATATATATATATATATATATATATATATATATATTTATATATATATATATATATATATGAGTATTTTTCCAGACAAATCGCACCCGTACTGAAAATAAAAAGGAACAGGATCACGACGCCGAGGAGCGTAGAAGCTGAAGTGGTCAACGACCCATGGCTGACTGCAAACGCCAGGGCCAGAGAACGAGAGCTGCCAAGACCCTTCTACACCTCCATGCGGTGATCCTGAAAAACAGATTGGCTAAGGAGAAGGGATCGAAGACGGAAGGGTAACCCTGTTCTAAAAAAATGCTTGCTGAAGTCTAATGTGTCGGACCGAAAGGTGCAAATATCGCAGTCAAGCTGTAAACTACGAATTAACGAATCCCGTTTTCTGGACTAGATACTACTACTTACGCTCTTTTCAGGGTTTGGAAGAGGGGGATTGAGAACGAACGAAGAAAAGCATGCAAAAAGAATAGAAACAGAGGTTCGGGTATCCTAAGTGATCAAGGAATAGAAGAAAACTAGGTATAATTATAATACGTTCATTAACAATCCTTTCCATTAAACCTTTTTATTTGTAGTTTAACTCTGTTCTGGCGCTCTACTTTCAAAAGTCCTCAGTATCTCTGTTGTAGAAGTCATTAGTTGCCTTCATCTCCTCGACGTTATTGAAGATGCAGAAAGACGGTTCTGTTCTTCAACTCATTGGTTGTTTTTTTTAATTAATGTTTTTATAATGTGTTTTAACACCGAAAACGAGCGCTCCTTCGCTGATGATAACGTCGCAGAAATTGTGAATATTAATTTAGAAAATGTGTAAAGTTCCGGAAGGCCAGTGTTAATTTTATTTTTAAAAAGCAGAAATCTATCAATTTCGGTCACATACATTTCTTTAAAGTGTGGAAAAACAAAGGTAGGCTCCAATTCAGATATCAGTCTCACTAAATCGAAATGTTTCCAATACCCTCAGTCTGGAAAATTGTTCTTATGTGAAAACTCTTTAGAAAATGTTGAAAACTTTTGGCAGTTCAGAATGTCGACAAAGGACAAGTCTGGCCATGAATCAAATCGGCGACGTAATTGATAGCGTACCGTGTCGTATATTTCAAAACACAGCACAGCCTTGTGTACTCATGGTTCTGGATAACTGAGGTATCTCCCTTTCTTCTTTAATTTACTTTCACTTGCTGGGGAACTGAGACACTAGTCCGGTCAAGCACAATTTACTAACCAGGATTTCGAGTCAGAGCCAGGTACAATCAAAACCACTAACTTTCTTCCATGTAGCGTAGCATGGAAACAAGCAGTTTTCAAGACTGGCTGACAAGATGTGAATCATCGTAATTCCCGTAGTTGTGGACGTGACGCACATAAACCTATGCATAGCACAACCGCTGGGAAGACATCGGTCTACCTTCATCAGTACGCTCGAAATATGAGGATACCTATTACAACCCGTCACTTATCTCCCTTTTTAGGGCGAACAAAAGAATAAAATACTCATTGTGGGTAATAAACAAATTCACTTGTTAGTTAGTTAGCGCCACATCTTGTATTTGTATATTCAGACACTTGCCGAAAAGCTAGGAAGCTGCAGCTTTCAGGACAGTTATAAACTCGTTCACAATTGTCGTTAATAATATTTTGGGGATAATTTTGTTATAATTTGCCCAGGATATAGGCTAAGATAAGTCTTCATGATATCGCCCTTCAACAGGTTCATTAGTTCAAGTTTTTGTGCAGTATTTTTTGGACAGAGAAATTGAGACTAGGTGTCAGAATCCATCTTCGATGACTTATCAGATGTCCCTACAGCTTAGACACCTGTGTAGTAGTTTGGCAACAAAGGAACAGCTGATAAACAGTTTATTTATGCCAACTCTGTGCTACCACTGTCAAATATGTTCATAAGTAGCCGAACCAGTGCAGATGTACTCAAATCCCGCCATGGGTGTGTATGGAAAGCGTGTCGTCGTTTTCAAGGCTACGCATGTGTTGATCAACGCGGCATGACGCGTTTTTGCGTAACGCCCTAGACGCCGGTAACCGCGTTATCAGTAGTGAAGTTTAAACCGGGAATACCATTAACAGGATTTCCTGAAATCTCATGGAGAATAAACCGAGGAACGAGATCAGAATACCCTTGTCTTTAGCGGACCACGGTCTCTAAGACAAACCCAAAATAGAGGAACCTAGGAGATCCTGAAACGGTCAGTCTTGAATTATCAAGTTAAAGGAGATGAGAGTTATAAGTAGGAGATCTCTAGGACAAAGGACGGACAGAAGAACCGACATAGACAGAAGAAAGAGATAATCAGTCGATTTACTATCGTAGGCCAGCGTTAGATTCCAGCAGCAAGAACAGTAAATATATAATTATCCAGTTTCTCTTTTACATCGATCCAGCTCGTTTATGATCACACTGAACCAGCCTTTATGTGATCATATAGTTATCCTGTTCTTTGATATTGATCAAGTTCTTTGACGATCACATCGATCCAGCTCTTTGATGATCACATCGTTACTATTTACCAGCGATCACATCATGCCACCGCCGACGAGGAGAACAGAACCACAGACGAGCACCTGGGTTTAAGAACCAACCCAAATCATTCATCTGTGGCAATCCCACAAACGGTTCGTTAATTACGTTTTTGTACGTTAATCAAGTTGTAGGTCGTTAATCAAGTTTTTGTTCGTTAATCAAGTTGTAGGTCGTTAATCAAGTTTTAATTCGTTAATCAAGTTTCTTTTAGTTTAGCTAAGCTATAGTTTAGTTTAATAATTACTTACAGAGGGACAGGTTTTGTTTTAAGTGAAAATTGGGGAGTCATTTGTGAACTAGTAGTAATAAAGTTTCATTGTATTGTGTTTTTGTTCAATTAGTGTGGAAGTTAATTTTTTGAGTCGGGAGAAGTGTGAATATAGTTAGTGCAGACCCATTTCACCGTCTGCTACGGTATGTCGGCAAGCTAGCATTGCTACAGACACCAAGACTTGCGTCCAATACATTTTCAGGCAGAAACTAAGTTGGTTTGGTCATCTCATGAGAATGCACCCTCTTCAACTTCCACTGAGGGCTTACTACGCTGGCATATCTGGCTACATGGCAAAGAGGTGGCCACGAGGCAGGTGGATAGATGTCATTAGATTGATTGTGCAGCGACAAGGGCTCACATTGACCGACGCAACGCACTTGGCGCAGGATAAACGACTTAAGCTCCTCGCGCCGCTCAACGGCACAAGTGGAAAGAAAACTAACTAAACTAACTACCGGCTAACATCCTGCTTGCATCGATTTTCAACTGAAAAAGAGTTCTTTTACACGCAAAGCGTACACACGGGATCTCCGAGTTTGATCTCATATGACTAGACGCTGGTCTCACTGCCCACGAGAACAGTGGACGCTTGAAACCTGTTGGAAACCCCACCGTTTCGCACTTTTGTTTTTTTAGTTGTTGTTTTTGTGAAATGCCCGAGATGAACTTGCGTACTCTTTCCCGCGTCATGAAAAAGGCGTTAAGTTGTTGGTTGTGGAAGCTTTTCTCGTATGATGAAGGTGGTCTGAGGTCCTCAAGACTGATGTGCTATGCTTTACTTAATCTGCGTAACGTTCACTACTACAGGGATCCCGTCGATTACTCCACTGTATGTGAGACTGCCTTGAAACAACCTGTTTCCAAAGAGGATTGCATGGAAGTGAGGTGGGGTCTAGATCAATATGTTTCACGTGACCCTGACTAACATTGATCGATATGTTTTGTCTGACCCTGACTAACATTGATCGATATGTTTTGTCTGCTCTTAACTAACATTGATCGGTAGTTTTGTCTGATCTTCACTAACATTGATCAGTAGTTTTGTCTGACCTTCACTAACTTTGATCGGTATGTTTTGTCTGACCCTGACTAACATTCATCAGTAGTTTTTGCCGGACCAGACATTAAATATCCTCTCCCCTATCAAGCATCTTTAACAGCCTTCGTACTTGACACACTTTTAGTCTATTTAACACCAACATTAGAATAATAAAATATGTTATATCATTTCATGATACATTATAATTTAATATTAGAGAGATTTCTCACAAAAAAAATAGAGAAAACAAAGCGGTTACATAACCAAAAAACAATATTATCGTGTTCATTTCAACGAAATGGTATCAATAAACACGAGATGTATTACTTCGCCAGGGAAACTAGCATGCCGTGTGATGAATTCAGTTTTCAACCTAAATTACGTTAAGCAATCACTAGAAAACCATTGCATTGCGTTGGAAAGGTCGGTAAAATAGATTCACAAAAATATCTTTTTTAGAATTACCCTTTGTTATCGTTAGCCTGAATTCACTGATTATTTATACAATTTCATGAAATTCTAGCACAAATTACTACTGAAATGAAATGTATGCATTCATTTCCACTGTGTACTGTGTTTATGGAAAACACAAATATGTCTACGGTAAGGTTAAAGTTGATATAATTATAAACTAACCCGAAATGTATTACTGCGCTCAGAATAATTTTGCATTCAAACTTTAAATGACATGCTATGGTATTTCTGTTTCTAAGAACCGACGTCACTGCACTCCGCGCATACCCATGGGTGCTCAGTCTCTCTTATCAAATGGGGTAAGGTATGGGTGCTGATGGTCCCTGTAGCTCGCTGGCTGTACATTCTCCTGCGCCGTCATCTCATGCGCCCCACTCCGCTCGAACCTCGTTTAATGTCGAAACTTTGCAGTCTGTGGATTGCGGCTTCACTTATTGCGGTGTCCTCATCTAGCAGACGGTCATGGATTTATTTCAAAATGTCACTTCTATCCATCACTAATGTGCCCATGATGGGAGCTTGTGAATCCATGATGTCAGCTCTTTCATTGCCCTAAACCCCGGCATGACCAGGACAGTAAGTCCATGTCAACACCTGGAGGTTTAAGGCCTCAACAGCTGTTATCCACTCGTATCTAAGCCATCCCTTTTGTACCTTCTGAAGTACGGCTTGCGCGTCTGTCACGATGACCTGCCCTTGTTACAGAAGTCTCAGATATCCATTTCAGTGCTGGAGCCACTGCGTCCGCTTAAGCTTTAGAATTAATAGCCGATAGCTATCCCTAGCGAAACTGTCCTGTATCAAAGAAACGCCTCTACATTCCATTACTGAAGTTTAAAAAAAGTGTTCGGAAACAATGAATAAGTGCAAGTCAGATTGTGATTTACAACTATTATGCCAGCGATAAAATTGTAAGCGATTGATAAACATAAAAAAAGTAATTAACATTTTAAGTAAGGCAGGCAATTGCATGCCTTGTTTTCAAGGAGTATACGCCACTGATCAATAGAAATATATACACGTACATACACACACCCACTCATATATATATATATATATATATATATATATATATATATATATATATATATATATATACACACACACAAACATATAAAACACAGATAGGCGACTCCCATTAGAACATCAATGCAAGTCCTTTAATTATTTAAAGCGGCTTTAACAAACACGAGACCAAAATGAACCAAATCGGCAAAAGACGGGCCTTGCACACATGTCGTAAATAACCAAGATATGGGCTTCTTTTTTAGGGCCTCTCAATGTATTAAACAGAACTATCATTACTGAATAGCACTATTGGGGTTCACCAAGGACATTGAGAAGCCGGAGGAATAAAGGCATCTTTCCCTGCAGTGGCCCAAAAACATCGACATTTACACATGTTTTGAACTTGCGTCTCGTTGAACAGAAGACAAGTATTCGTATAACTCGACCTTCCTCTACTATCATGTACAGCTACCGTTAATTTTACACATAATATCGATACTGTTATGACTAACCGTTTGATGGAGAGTCATATAGTCCACTTTGATAATATTCGATCCAAGAAGCCATTACTCTTACCATCTTCATTGTGTACGGCGGATGAATCCATCAAACTTCGCGGATGCAGTTAGTTCCCTGGATGAATACGACGGCGCCGGTGGTTTGGCATAATCAACATCATCTTTCCTTTAGTAGCCCTATCTGGCGTGTGTCCTTATTATTGCCTTGTGGTCACTGTTGCTGTATTCACATAAAGGCCGTGAAAGTACTGTTACGACAAAGCATTCTCGTGTTTGGATCATATCTTGACTAATAGTGTCTCAGATGTGAATGATACGTTTGAACAAGTACATACAAAAAAAAAAATATTAAGTTCTTGTGGTACAAACTTGTATTTATCCTAAGACATATTTTTTAATTTTGAGACTACAGTGGTGAACTTTTGGTATTTTAACAGATCTCACTAGTAGAGGCTTTGTACACAATTTCAACTCTTTATGTTATGGAGAAGTTGGTTAAAATAGGAGAAATAGAAGTTCCCGCAAACGGACAACAGTCATGTTCAGTTAAGTACAAATATGTTTTATTGCTTTTGGGACTATAAAAATGTTATTGGGATATTTGACAGGTTGTACAAGTAGAGACTGTGTACATAACGTCAACTCTCTAGGTTATGGAGAAGTTGGTTAAAATATGAGAAATAGAAGTTCCCGCAAACTGACAACGATAATGGTATGTTAAATAAAAGCTTATCGAAAAGACTAATTGACAACTGCTTCTTTAGTCTCTATGTATATGTAGAAGAGGATGTGTACTCGCCCCGACTTTGTTCCGCATGATGTTCGCGGCCACGATGACAGACGCCTTCAGATCATTGGAGCTTGGAATACCCATAAAGTACCGCACAGATGGCAAGTTACTGAATTCCAGAAGAATGAAGGCCAAAACCAAAGTGGCTGGCGACATAATCAGGGAACTTGTATTTGCTGACGACTGCGCTCTAATGAGCAACTCAGAACTGAACATGCAGGTTGGAATGGACCAGTTCTCTGCCGCATGCGAAAATGTTGGTCTGACCATAAATGCCTAAACAACAGAGGTCATGTACCAACCAGCACCAGGCATGCCGTACACAAAACCAGAGACTACAGTCAGCGGGCAGACGTTGAATGCCGTAGATATATTCACATATCTGGGCAGCACGCTGTCAAGATCTGTCAGCCTAGACGATGAGGTGGCAAGCAGAATAGCAAAGGCCAGCACAGCCTTTGGTAGAATGCGCTCGATGGTCTGGGCACGTCGTGGCATCAGCGTCAAGACCAAACTCAAAGTCTACCGTGCAACCATCATTCCAAACCTACTATACGTTTGCGAAAGCTGGACTGTATACTCTGGACATGCAAGGAGGTTAAACCACTTCCACACAGGTTGCCTGAGGCGAATATTCCACATCCGATGGCAAGATCGTGTCACTGACATCGAGGTTCTCTCGTGGGCTAACATGCCCAGCATCCATGCACTGCTAGAAAAAGCACGACTAGGATGGGCCGGACACCTCGTCCGTATGTCAGACGAGCGGCTCCCAAAGAAGCTTCTCTACGGCGAGCTGAGAGAGGGATGGCGCGAGAGAGGGCGCCCAAAGAAACGTTTTAAAGACGGTCTGAAGGACTCACTAAAAAGTTGCCAGATAGACATCGACACATGGGAATGTCTTGCGAAAAACAGATCTGACTGGAGAAGCGCAGTCAAATCGGGTGTAGCTGCTGGTGAAGATGACCGTGTTGTGAAAGCCCAGAACAGACGCGAGACGCGGAAATCCCGAGCAGCGGGAACACCATCCAATTCTACAAACCTCGTGTGCCCGATATGTAGCAGATGTTTTCGTGCTCGCATTGGCCTGTTCAGCCACATGCGCACCTACACCCAACAGGGAAATCTGTGACAAGGATGCAGAGTGGGCGAACTCATGGCTGGTCAAAATAAACGAGGAGAAAACCACATGCACAATATTCTCGCTTTCAATAAAACCCCAAAATACCAAATTAAGTTTAAATGGCAAATTCCTGCAGCCAAACGACAACCCAGCCTATCTGGGAGTCACATTTGATCGGCGCATGACATGGAAAAGTCACATCGAGAGAAACCGAATGAGAGCCAGAGAAAGAATGGCAATCATTAGGAAACTTGCTGGCACAAGCTGATGAGCAGACGAAGGCATACTAAAGAAACTGTACACTGGAAGAGTGAGACCAGTTCTCGAGTATGGCATTGCGGCATGGACAACAGCAGCAAAGGCGAACTTCGATAAAGTTAACAAACTTCAAAACCAAGCCATGAGAGTTATAACAGGAGGCATGAAGTCAACGCCAATTGTAGAACTGGAAAAGATTACAAAACTGCAATCCATGACCGATAGAAGAGACTGCAGAGCCCAGCTGCAGTCAGAGAAACTCCGAAGACTGACTGACCATCCAATGCACCAGAGACTAAACAATTTGGGAAATGGGAAACTAAAGCGGAGAAACTTTGCAGAGATAGCCAAAGCAAAGATGCACGAAGATCCCATAAACGCACTAACAACACCAAAACCCATCACTACTGTACGAAAACCTATCTGGAGGCAGGATATATTTCCAAAGGTTGTAGAAAATATACCAGGTATCGTAAACAAAAACTGCCAGACTGAAAAAAGAAAGGAGAGATACTACCCTAAGCTTCATATCGAAAAGCTACCCAAGCATACACTGGACCCATGCATACACCGACGGTTCTGTAACAAACACTACACAGAACGGAGGGGCAGGAGCATTCCTGAACCTACCAAATGGCAGACTAATAACACTGTCATTCGCTACTGGTAAGGACACAAGCAATTTCAGAGCGGAGGCAGAGGCACTGAGGGCGGCAGTTGAAGAAATGGTGACACACAATGAAAATGAAAGCCATATAGTCCTGCTTACAGATGCTCTCGCCGTAGTCACAGCGCTTAAAAGCCAGAAAAACACTGAGCTTAATGACTTAAGAGCAGCACTCTGCAAACTGTGCCAGCAGTCCGCACCAAAAAGGGTAGTGGTACAGTGGGTCCCATCACACTGCAACATCCAAGGCAACGAGGAGGCAGACAGACTGGCAAAAGAAGGTGCAAGACTACCACAAACAGATACTAGTATGACGTACGAAGAGTCAAAACGGCTTATCAAAGCCAGATACATGACCAAATGAGAAACAGAACATACTGGTTACACCAAAAACGATGCCTATTACCAGTTGAACCGAAGAGAGCAGGTCGTTGTCTTCAGACTTCGCACTGGCCACAATAGACTGAGGTACCACCTATTCAACAAATTGAAGATAGGTGGTACCGACGAATGCCCGTGCGGTACTGGTAAAATGACCGCTGAACATCTGCTGCAGAACTGCCCGACATACGAGGATCAGAGAGAGCAGATGTGGCCATCACCAGTGGAACTGCAAGACAAGCCCTATGGCAGTGGCGACAGCCTCATGATGACCGCCGCTTTTTTTCGAAAAAATAATGGTTACTGTCTGACTGCGTACGAAGAAGAAGAAGTATGCCTGGTTCAACCATGTGTATTAAAGATTTGTTAACTGCAAAGCCCGCACCAATTTTGTCTCCTTTTGCTTGGGTCTTTTCCTTGCCAGTAGAATATGTAGTCTTTTTTCACACATGATTCTTCTTCTTCTTCGTCGTTCGTTCTCAATCTCCCGCTACCAAACCCTGATAGGGCTTAAGTAGCAGAATGTAGTCCAGAGAACGGAATGCGTTGTGTCATAGTTTACAGCTTGATTGCGATATTTGCACCTTTCGGTCCAACACATCCGATTTCATCAAGCATTTTTTGAGTACCAGGTTAGCATTCTCTCTTCGATCCCTTCTCCTTAGCCAGTTTGCCCTGCTGCAGCCTGTTATCCAGGATCACCGCGTGAAGGTGCAGATAGGTCATGGCAGCTTTGGTTCTCTGGCCCTGACGCTAGCAGTCAGCTATGGGTCGCTGACCACTGCAGCTCATGCGCTGCTCAGCTCTGGTTCGCTAGCCCTGACGCTCGCAGTCAGCTATGGGTCGCTGACCACTGCAGCTCATGCGCTGCTCAGCTCTGGTTCGCTGGCCCTGACGCTAGCAGTCAGCTATGGGTCGCTGACCACTGCAGCTCATGCGCTGCTCAGCTCTAGTTCGCTGGCCCTGACGCTAGCAGTCAGCTATGGGTCGCTGACCACTGCAGCTCATGCGCTGCTCAGCTCTGGTTCGCTGGCCTTGACGCTAGCAGTCAGCTATGGGTCGCTGACCACTGCAGCTCATGCGCTGCTCAGCTCTGGTTCGCTGGCCCTGACGCTAACAGTCAGCTATGGGTCGCTGACCACTGCAGCTCATGCGCTGCTCAGCATCTTGATCTCACACATGATTCAATCCCGGTCAGTCTTTTAAAGTGCTGCATAATCCACCCTGAGTCTCTTTATTTCGTATTTAACCCTTTACAGTCTCAATTGTTCATTGCAGTCAACTAGAGTCCGATTTATCTGAAGTCACATGTCGCATATACAACAATTATAGTTATTTAGCTAAATTTGATTTCTGAACACACTATGTGTATTTGATATTTCAATTCTGTAACTTCAGATTTAAAAATCATAAATTTAGTTTCAATGACTTTTTTGTTGTTGTAATCATGAAACACATAACATTGTTGCTCTTGTTTTGGACATTAAGATTAACATTCTGCAAATTAGGTTGGATTGTAAAGGGTTCTTCTTCTTCTTCTTCTTCTTCTTCTTCTTCTTCTTCTTCTTCTTCATCGTACGAAGTCAGACATCAACCTTTATTTTTTCGAAAAAAGCAGCGGTAATCCTGAGGCTGTCGACACTGCCATAGAGCTTGTCTAGTGTTGCCACTGGTGATGGCCACATCTGCTCTCTCTGATCCTCGTATATCTGGCAGTTTTGCAGCAAATGCTCAGCGGTCATTTTCCCGGTACCACACGGGCATTCGTCAGTGCCACCTATCTTCAATTTGTTGAATAGGTGGTACCTCAGTCTATTGTGGCCAGTGCGAAGTCTGAAAACCACGACCTGCTCTCTTCTGTTCAACTTATAATAGGCATCGTTTTTTGTGTAGCCAGTATGTTCGGTTTCCCATTTGGTCATGTATCTAGCTCTAATAAGCCGTTTTGACTCTTCGTATGTCATACTAGTATCTCGTTGTGGTAGTGTTGCACCTTCTTTTTCCAGTCTGTCTTCCTCCTCGTTGCCTTGGATGTTGCAGTGGGATGGAACCCACTGTAGCACTACCATTTTTGGTGCGGTCTGCTGGCATAGTTGACAGAGTACTGCTCTTAAATCATTAAGTTCAGTATTATTCTGGCTTTTTAGCGCTGTGACTACGGCTAATGCATCTGTAAGCAGGACTATATGGCTTTCATTCCTTTTACCTGTCACCATTTCTTCCACTGCCGCCCTCAGTGCCTCTGTCTCCGCTCTGAAATTGCTTGTGTATTTTCCAGTAGCGAATGACAGTGTTATTTTTCTGCCATTTGGTAGGTTCAGGAATGCTCCTGCCCCTCCGTTCTGTGTTGTGTTTGTTACAGAACCGTCGATGTATGCATGGGTCCAGTCCTGTAAAGGGTTCATAACGCTTGTATTCACGACATGCCTTACATCATTCATGTTATCGGATAGACCAGTCAGCATGGTACGGACATTCCAATATCTCCGTTTAACTGCCGATGCACGAGTTTGTGTCGACACCGAAGGGCGAAGCTGGGCGGTCTCTCCGGGACACATGCGTGGGCATCTTTCTATTGCGAACAATTTCTAACCCGCACAGCGGAACGACGATAGCCGATGCAACCTGGAATAAGCAAAGTCGCAGGAGTTGCCCAATTATCGATTAAGCCACACATGACTGTCTTAGTGACACAAACTCTGGACTTTTCCACGGCGTTTACTCCCGACATATTCTCAGTGACCAGGTGTCCAACTAGATGGTGGGAACAGTATTGGTAGTCCCGATGTTTCTATCACAGTAGCATTGTTAACAAATCAAGGACGTGGTTCCGGCCACATGGCAATCATCACAATAATATATCGTCGGCACTGTTAAAGAGCAAACTAATTGGCTCATCTGAGGGGCGAAAAAACAAAAACTGCATCCGCTTTATTCATATATACTAGGCCACAGTGGAGGAAGACTAACGCCTGGTCAGGCAAACATACTGATCAGACATGTTAGTCAGGGTCAGGCAAAACATACTGATCAGACATGTTAGTCAGGGTCAGGCAAAACATACTGATCAGACTATGTTAGTCAGGGTCGGGCAAAACATACGGATCAGACTATGTTAGTCAGGGTCAGGCAAAACATACTGATCAGACTATGTTAGCCAGGGTCAGGCAAAACATACTGATCAGACTATGTTAGTCAGGGTCAGGCAAAACATACTGATCAGACTATGTTAGTCAGGGTCAGGCAACATATACTGATCAGAAATGTTAGTCAGGGTCAGGCAAACCATACTGATCAGACATATATTAGTCAGGGTTAGGCAAAACCTATTGATCAGACTATGTTAGTCAGGGTCAGGCAAAATATACTGATCAGAAATGTTATTTACGGTCAGGCAAAACATACTGATCAGACTATGTTAGTCAGGGTCAGGCAACATATACTGATCAGAAATGTTAGTCAGGGTCAGACAAACCATACTGACCAAACTATGTTAGTCAGGTCAAGACAAAACATACTGATCAGACATGTTAGTCAGGGTAAGACACAACATACTGGTCAGACATGTTAGTCAGGGTCAGGTAAAATATACTGACCAAGACTATCACCTCGACTTAACGTAGGCCTGGATGGATAGAGTATGTTATCATGACAGCCTGGCTAACGAGGTGAGGAATTGAGATGAACCCCGTAGTTGTGAACGATACGCAGATGAAGCGAATCTTAGCACAACCGCCTGGAGGACATTGGTCCACCTTCATCAGTACGCTGGAGATGTGAGTAAAGCAACAAAAACCGCCATTTAACATCCTTTTCAGGGCCGCAAAAAAAGAGAATCTCAACTCATTGTGGGCATTCAATAACAACAACAACAACAACGTTGCGATATGCTGGCTTTAATTCCAAACATAAGAGAAATAAAGGGTCAGTGATTTTTCGTGGCAGCCATTACAAGAGAAACAGGTGCCCGCAATAACAACATTAGGACGAAATTATGACTGACTAGGCTGGGTTTATAATACTAAATTCAAACAATACATCAATGAGTCTAGAATATTCTATTTTGGAAAATCATCGTTAATGGAAAAGAAGATACAAAGAGGGAAGTGACGAGGCGCATAGTGACAAGTCAGGTTTTTTTAAAATTAGACTCTCTTTGAAGGTGCCTTTCATTTCAGAACTGGTCTCAGAATCGTTTTATGTCATCAAATTACTAATAGAATCCCATGGGGTCTCGTCTGAAAGTTATCAAACGAGGATTTGTATCATGTGATTAGAAAACGTATCAAATTTGGAAAAAAGACAATGTGAACATCTTCTTCTTCTTCGTTCGTTCTCAATCTCCCACTACCAAACCCTGAAAGGGTAAGTAGCAGAATGTAGTCCAGAGAACGGAATGCGTTGTGCTGTAGTTTACAGCTTGGCTGCGATATTTGCACCTTTCGGTCCAACACATCCGACCTGGAAGCATTTTTTTTAGCATTCCCTCTTCGATCCCTTCTCCTTAGCCAGTCTGTCCTGCTGCAGCCTGTTATCCAGGATCACCACGTGGAGGTGTAGAATGGTCTTGGCAGCTCTGGTTCGCTGGCCCTGACGCTAGCAGTCAGCTACGGGTCGCTGACCACTGCAGCTCATGCGCTGCTCAGCATCTTGATCCCGGTGAACATCTGAAACCTACTTGTAGTCGAGGATGCCACTCTATAAACCACTGGCTACTGTTATGTGGAGCCGCGTAGCGCAGTGGTTAGCGCGGTAGCTTCGCATCTGAGTGGTTCTGGGTTCATTCCCCAGTTGAGGAAACGCACCTCAACAATAATCATAAATTCGCAATCAGAGGATACCAGACCTTCCGTCTCGATAGAGAAGGCCACAAAGGAGGGGTCCTGATACTGACCAGAAACTGCATACCGAGTAGCGCGGTATCTGTCAATCACACAGGACAAGCAGAAATTGTAGGAGTTGACATAATGGCTCAAGAGACGAAGCTCCGCATTTTCAATCTGTACGGACCACCAAATAGAGACCTATCGCTCTCGAGTATGGAGGTCAGAGACTCGAACTGCATAGTAGTTGGAGATTTCAACAGCCACTCGGAGAGATGGGGATACTCTGACACAGACAGCAGAGGTGACGAAGTGGAAGATTGGGAGATAGATGCAAATCTCTCCCTAATCAATAGGCCGGAGGATAGCCCTAGCTTCTATTCAAGAACATGGCATACCACCTCGACTCCAGATTGGGCCTTCTCCACACAGGACATACACCATAAAATAGACCGCCAGGTGCTAAACCAACTGGCAGGTAGCGACCACAGGCCGATCAGGCTAACCACTGACATGGAAGTAGGCCCACAGGAAACAAAAACCGCTCCCACGTTGGAATTACAAACGAGCCGACTGGGACAGATTTGCAATCCTGACAGATGGGCTGTGTGAAACCATCAACACACGAAACAACAAAATGAAGCTATGGTGGAAAGCCTAAGCAAGGCAATAATGCAAGCCGCCACTGAAACCATCCCAAGAGGAGCCAGGAAAAACTGTAAGCCCTACTGGAATGATGAGTTGCAGAAAGCGGAAGATGCAGTAACAAATGCTAGGAACATGGCAGAGCGAGAACAATCCATGGAGGCAAACATCGCCCTCAAAGCCGCCACGTCGAAATACAAACACACTCTCAAGCAAACAGCAAGAGAAAGCTGGAAAAATAAAACGGAAAGCCTAAACCTGGACAAAGACGGGAACAAGCTATGGAAGCTAGTCAGAGCCATGAATGACGAAACCCCGTCAAACAAACATATTACCATCAAGCAGGGCGACAACTTGCTCACGCTTTTGTCGACCACTATGCCAGAGCAAACCACATCGAGGTCCCTGCAGATAAGTATACAGACATTAGCGAAGAGCTAAAGCGGCACGACAACATGAATACGGCACCTGAAGAGCACATGATGGCCAAATTAACAATGCGCGAAATGGAAGAGGCTATGAAAACACTAAAGAAAAGGAAATCTCCCGGAAAAGACGGGATAACAAACGAAATGCTGATGAGGCTGGGCCAAACAGCGAAGAGGAAACTGCTATCGGTCCTGAACCAAAGCTGGAAAAGGGGAATTGTACCCCAGGCATGGAAAGACGCAATATTGGTACCAGTACCAAAAACAGGAAAGGACAAAACAGATCCAAATGGATACAGGCCCATCAGCCTACTGAGCTGTGTTGGCAAGCTGATGGAACGGATGATAAACACCAGACTGATGTGGCATCTGGAAGAAAAACGAATACTAATTCCACAGCAAGCCAGCTTTAGACAGCACAGATCCACTGAGGACCAGGTCATCCTCATAGCCCAGGAGATAGAAGATGCCTACCAGGCACAGAAACACACAGTAGCTGTTTGGGTGGATCTGGAAAAGGCATTTGACAAAGTCTGGAAAGACTTCAAGCTAAGAAGAAGTGATGTTTGTGGGAAAATGTACAAGTGGATCAACCACTACCTCAAACAAAGAACGGCCAGAGTCCAAGTACAAGGGCAGATAAGCAAAAAGGTGACACTCGAGCAGGGAGTACCCCAAGGGGGAGTACTGTCACCCACACCCTTCCTGGTATATATAAACGATATTACAGAGAATATACCAATAAGAGCCCATAGCTCAATGTTTGCAGACGATCTGGCTATGTGGACCTCTGAAAAGAATCTCACCATTGCAAGAAATCGGATGCAGACGGCCCTAACATCGCTGGAAGAGTGGGCGAACTCATAGCTGGTCAAAATAAACGAGGAGAAAACCACATGCACAATATTCTCGCTTTCTTTAAAACCCCAAAATACCAAATTAAGTCTAAATGGCAAATTCCTGCAGCCAAACGACAACCCAACCTATCTGGGAGTCACATTTGATCGGCGCATGACATGGAAAAGTCAGATTGAGAGAAACCGAATGAGAACCAGGGAAAGAATGGCAATCATGAGGAAACTTGCTGGCACAAGCTGGGGAGCAGACGAAGGCATACTAAAGAAACTGTACACTGGAAGAGTGAGACCAGTTCTCGAGTATGGCATTGCGGCATGGACAACAGCAGCAAAGGCGAACTTCGATAAAGTTAGCAAACGTCAAAACCAAGCCATGAGAGTTATAACAGGAGGCATGAAGTCAACGCCAATTGTAAAACTAGAAAAGATTACAAAACTGCAATCCATGACCGATAGAAGAGACTGCAGAGCCCAGCTGCAGTCAGAAAAACTCCGAAGACTGACTGACCATCCAATGCACCAGAGACTAAACAATTTGGGAAATGGGAAACTAAAGCGGAGAAACTTTGCAGAAATAGCCAAAGCAAAGATGCACGAAGATCCCATAAACGCACTAACAACACCAAAACCCATCACTACTGTAAGAAAACCTACCTGGAGGCAGGATATATTTCCAGAGGTGGTAGAAAATATACCAGATATTGGAAACAAAAACTGCCAGACTGAAAAAGAAAGGAGAGATACTACCCTAAGCTTCATAACGAAAAGCTACCCAAGCATGGACTGGACCCATGCATACACCGACGGTTCTGTAACAAACACAAGCAATTTCAGAGCGGAGGCAGAGGCACTGAGGGCGGCAGTGGACGAAATGGTGACACACAGTGAAAATGAAAGCCATATAGTCCTGCTTACAGATGCTCTCGCCGTAGTCACAGCGCTAAAAAGCCAGAAAAACACTGAGCTTAATGACTTTAGAGCAGCACTCTGCAAACTGTGCCAGCAGTCCGCACCAAAAAGGGTAGTGGTACAGTGGGTCCCATCACACTGCAACATCCAAGGCAACGAGGAGGCAGACAGACTGGCAAAAGAAGGTGCAAGACTACCACAAACAGATACTAGTATGACGTTCGAAGAGTTAAACGGCTTATCAAAGCCAGATACATGACCAAATGGGAAACCGAACATACTGGTTACACCAAAAACGATGCCTATTACCAGTTGAACCGAAGAGAGCAGGTCGTTGTCTTCAGACTTCGCACTGGCCACAACAGACTGAGGTACCACCTATTCAACAAATTGAAGATAGGGTGTACCGACGAATGCCCGTGCGGTACTGGTAAAATGACCGCTGAACATCTGCTGCAGAACTGCCCGACATACGAGGATCAGAGAGAGCAGATGTGGCCATTACCAGTGGAACTGCAAGACAAGCTCTATGGCAGTGGCGAGAGCCTCAGGATGACCGCCGCTTTTTTCGAAAAAATAATGGTTACTGTCTGACTGCGTACGAAGAAGAAGAAGAAGAAGAAGAAGATTACCCAGTTGAGGCGGTAATGTTTTTTTCAGACCGCAATGGCTCTCGGGTCGACCCAGCCTTAAATGGGTACCGGTTCAGTACGGGAAGTAAAAGCGGCGAGGGAGAGGAGATGGGCTACCGCCCTTATATAGCCGAGCCTTTGAAATGTGAGATCGCTAACACCTCACACCCCTACGGCAGTAATGCTATGGGATACTTTACTTTACTTTTACTGTTATTTATATTATATTATGTTCATTCACATGTTCTATCCAACGTGAAGCACAAGCCCACATACGTGAGCTCTTTGCCCACAACCAAAACATGATATGTCCAATGTCTGCATTTTGTCTGAATTTGTCATATGATACAAGAATACAAGACAGAATTCAGGAATACGAGAGGGAATACAGGAATATGAGAGGGAATACGTGAAAAACTAGGGAATACATGAATAACAGAGGGAATACAAAAATACGATAGAGAATACATGAATACGTGAGAGAATACCGGAATGCGAGAGGGAATACAGGAATATGGGAGGGAATACATGAATAACAGAGGGAATACATGAACAACTGAGGAAATACGTGAATAACAGAGGGAATACAAGAATACGAAAGAATACTTGAACAACAGAGGGAATACATGAATAACAGAGATAATTCCTGAATAAGACAGGAAATATATCTTCTTCCTTGTAATTGTGTGAAAAAGACAACACAATAAGTCAATATGATTTGATCGCCACAAGTGCTTCCTCCGTCAACCAATTCTTGACATCAATTCACAACCACATAACTTTTGCTCTAATTTAAAAAATATAATTCTCGCTGTTTATACGTCTGTCACAGTACAACGTCATGCTCAGCATCCATTCATATCAATAACCATAATTCACGCCGTGGAAGATTTTGAAATCCTTAGGTCACTAGTTGAAGTCTGGTTCATGATAATGTTTTATTTATCCAGTAAATAACTTTTCAATGTTTTTCAATTTTTTTTGTGGGGGGAAAAAAACCATGATTGAAGATATACAATTGATTTTTCATTTTCAAAATTGATTTTAAACATTGCATATTTTATGCAGCGATTTTTTTGTTTGTTTTTGAGTTGATGAATTATGCAACATAAAATGAGTGATATGTAATTCTAACAAATGAGTTTTTATATTATGTTGATGTTGTTTGTCCCTCGTTTCCTAAGAGGACCACATTGTCATCTGTGAATCATAGAGTGGGTTCGCAGATGGCAGATCAAACCAATCCGGGCCCGAAAGCGTCTGTCACACGAGGGCAGAGAAGTACTGTCGGACTGTAACAATGTGATGACAATATGACTTGCGCGGGAGTTGGATTTAAGTGAGAGTGAGTTGCGCAGCGTCAGACTCACTCTCTCGTCTTGATTCCATTTGATCCAGTGACAAGATATGATCAGGACGACTGGAGCAGTAATCCGGTTTGAGTGGGCGACAAAGGTGATCTTCTGTGTCTAGCCTTGCTCCAAACGCTCCACAATGAGGTACTTACAGTCGCCTTGCTGCCTGTTGACCAGCCAGCGATTCTGCTGTACAGTCCACCGAATCCAGTTTTCACATGCTTAGGTAGACAAGCCCTATATCACTGTGGGCTTATTAAATCCATCGGCTACCACCACTTGGTTTAGCCGGTCATGTCGAGACCGTTGCCTGGAGAGGGGCCGCTGCCGCAAGCTGGCAGCTACGTTGAGTCACAAGTGAGAGACAAGTGCCAGGTGAGGACCAATAATGGACAAACTACCCAAGATATGGCACGACATGTCTGCCACTAGAGGTACTACCCCTCCATGACACCCCATACATCATGTTATTTTATAAATGTTATAAGAATCAAGTGATCTAACTCATTTGATAATATTGCTATGCACGGAGAGACAAACCAATTTTTTTTCAGGCAAAACTCTTTGAAAAAAGTCAACGCACATTCACCAACAAATGTTGCCATCAATCATAAAACATCCTATTGTCACTTTGTTCTCGGAGTCAGTCTAGCAAGTATGCCGTAATCGAGGAAACCAACAATATTATGTATGCGTCCCGATATTTTGCAACTCTATACCAATTTGGATGTAGGTCTTTGGTCAGTCCATCTCGTTATCGGCATGGCGACCCCGTGGACTTGTACTGGCTTATGTCGACTGCAACTTTAAGTGACGTTCGCTAATACCAGGCTCACGGTCTCGTTGTTAATGAGTAAGTTTACTAATTTGTTCGCATGAAAGAGCGTGTGTTAAGTAGGAGGTATTTGAGGCGGGGGCGGGGGGGGGGGGGGGGTTAGGTGGTTGCTATAACTATTATCCACTAGACTCGAACGTCCGAATATTCTAGTCAATCCCCGTCTCATAAGCCGGACTGTCATGAAACATGAACCAGGCCTCCTTTGAGGAAGAACTGCAAGGTAAGGGAGGTGGGGTCTCGGTCAATATGTTAACCTGCCCCTGATAACAAAGTCTGATCCGTATGTTTTGTCTGCCCGTACGTTAGTCCTCTCT
The DNA here is from genome assembly GCA_036924085.1 of Ariolimax columbianus. Lineage (NCBI taxonomy): Eukaryota > Metazoa > Mollusca > Gastropoda > Stylommatophora > Arionidae > Ariolimax > Ariolimax columbianus. The sequence goes on along the minus strand of JAVGWX010000010.1, from coordinate 67,538,488 downwards.
CCTCTCCCCTTCTCATAACAAGTAAAACAGCAACAAACACTCAACAAACATATTAATTTGAGTTAGAACAACATAAAAAAACACACACAGATTGTTGGAAAGTGACCGCTTTACCAAGCGTCATCTGGATCCCTGGTCCTAATTCGCCGTCTTCATACAAGAAGAGATCTTGCTATTCATCCCCACAGATGACAAAACGGCGTTCTTCAGGTTTTCAGAGAGCAACCCACTTAAAGAGAATTAATGAGCCTTTGTTCAGATCACGTCTGCGCGTGCTTCAGACACGTGAGTGAGTAGTGTAATCACGCGCACCCAAAGACAAGCTAACGGTAAACGTGGAGCGTTGCAAGGACCAGAGTTGATCTTGTCCTGGGGTCTTGTTGAAAGAAGCAGGCTTTTTAAACAGAGGTCTTGGCTGAATGGAAAGCTGAAGGATTTTGGAAACGGGAGAGGGCGAGATACAAAAAAACTTGAGAGACGCGAAGAACAGTAATGCCACATATATACGACTTGAATAGAAATGCACTTTCTATGAATAGCGATGAAATCTGATAACACTGACAAAAATAATGAAGAGAATTGCTTTGAAATTAACAACTATATGTCTATCATTGTTATCTTTATTCTCCAGTCTGCTGAGAGAGTTATAAGACTGAGAAAGAAAGGCATTTTGCCCCTGCAGTCACTACGCGGTGTGCAGTTTTTGTTTTTATTTTAACTAGAATACTGGAATCCAGACATTCTTCTTCTTCCTCTTCTTCGTTCATCCTCAGATCAAGGTCCCGGTTTCTTTTACAAAGGACACCGTTGTTTGTAAGGCTGTTTTAATTCATAAAGCTTTTTGTATCATATCTGTCTCGCGAGGCCAGTATTGTTTTCCCTTTTCCTGCGTGAGCGTGCAGCTTTGTAGGATGTGTTCCACGGTCATGATATGCTCCCCACACGGACACCTGTCATCTGTTCCAATCCTCATTTTGTTGTAAAGATGACCCTTGAGTCTTTTATGCACAGATCTTTAATCTGAAGACGATGACTTGCTCTCCTCTAGTTAAGTTAAAGTCGCTGTTTTCTTGTCGCGAGTTTTGGTGTTAATCAGCTCATTTCCCCCTGAAGTTGGTTTTAATTATGGTCCTGACCTTATTATATGTGATACTCAGGTTTGTTTGTGGGTATGCTCCTCCACACTTCGATAGTTTGTCTGCAGCTTCATTGCCTTCAATGTTGCATTAGGATGAGATCCACTGTATGACCAACTTTGGGTGCTCTGCTGAGAGCTATGTCAGGGTGAAGATACATTGCTCGAGATCGTCATCTTTGTGTTGTTTTAGCGCTGCTAATACTGACGCGGCATAAATTAGGAATACTTTGTTTTCTTGGTGGATCAGGTATTCTTCTTCTTCTTCTTCTTCTGCGTACACAGTCAGACAGTAACCATTATTTTTTCGAAAAAAGCAGCCGTCATCCTGAGGCTGTCGACACTACCATACAGCTTGTCTTGCAGTTCCACTGGCAATGGCCACATCTGCTCTCTCTGATCCTCGTATGTCGGGCAGTTCTGCAGCAGATGTTCAGTGGTCATTTTACCAGTACCGCACGGGCATTCGTCGGTACACCCTATCTTCAGTTTGTTGAATAGGTGGTACCTCAGTCTGTTGTGGCCAGTGCGAAGTCTGAAGACAACGACCTGCTCTCTTCGGTTCAACTGGTAATAGGCATCGTTTTTGGTGTAACCAGTATGTTCGGTTTCCCATTTGGACATGTATCTGGCTTTGATAAGCCGTTTTGACTCTTCGTACGTCATACTGGTATCTGTTTGTGGTAGTCTTGCACCTTCTTTTGCCAGTCTGTCGGCCTCCTCGTTGCCTTGGATGTTGCAGTGTGACGGAACCCACTGTATCACCACCCTTTTTGGTGCGGACTGCTGGCACAGTTTGCAGAGTGCTGCTCTTAAGTCATTAAGCTCAGTGTTCTTCTGGCTTTTTAGCGCTGTGACTACTTCGAGAGCATCTGTCAGCAAGACTATATGGCTCTCATTTTCACTGTGTGTTGCCATTTCTTCCACTGCCGCCCTCAGTGCCTCTGCCTCTGCTCTGAAATTGCTTGTGTACTTACCAGTAGCGAATGACAGTGTTATATTTGTGCCATTTGGTAGGTTCAGGAATGCTCCTGCCCCTCCGTTCTGTGTAGTGTTTGTTACAGAACCGTCGGTGTATGCATGGGTCCAGTCCATGCTTGGGTAGCTTTTCGTTATGAAGCTTAGGGTAGTGTCTCTCCTTTCTTTCTCACTCTGGCAGTTTTTGTTTGCAATACCTGGTATATTTTCTACCACCTCTGGAAATATATCCTGCCTCCAAGTAGGTTTTCGTACAGTAGTGATGGGTTTTGGTGTTGTTAGTGCGTTTATGGGATCTTCGTGCATCTTTGCTTTGGCTATTTCTGCAAAGTTTCTCCGCTTCAGTTTCCCATTTCCCAGATTGTTTAGTCTCTGGTACATTGGATGGTCCGTCAGTCTTCGGAGTTTCTCTGACTGCAGCTGGGCTCTGCAGTCTCTTCTATCGGTCATGGATTGCAGTCTCGTAATCTTTTCAAGTTCTACAATTGGCGTTGACTTCATGCCACCTGTTATAATTCTCATGGCTTGGTTTTGAAGTTTGTTAACTTTATCGAAGTTCGCCTTCGCTGCTGTTGTCCATGCCGCAATGCCATACTCGAGAACTGGTCTCACTCTTCCAGTGTACAGTTTCTTTAGTATGCTTTCGTCTGCTCCCCAGCTTGTGCCAGCAAGTTTCCTCATGATCGCCATTCTTTCTCTGGCTTTCATTCGGTTTCTCTCAATCTGACTTTTCCATGTCATGCGCCGATCAAATGTGACTCCCAGATAGGTTGGGTTGTCGTTTGGCTGCAGGATTTTGCCGTTTAGGCTTAATTTGGTACTTTGGGGTTTTAATGAGAGCGAGAATATTGTGCACGTGGTTTTCTCCTCGTTTATTTTTACCAGCCATGAGTTCGCCCACTCTTCCAGCGATGTTAGGGCCGTTTGCATCCGGTTTCTTGCTATGGTGAGATTCTTTTCAGAGGTCCACATAGCCAGATCGTCTGCAAACATTGAGCTATGGACTCTTCTTGGTATATTCTCTGTAATATCGTTTATATATACCAGAAAGAGTGTGGGTGACAGTACTCCCCCTTGGGGTACTCCCTGCTCGAGTGTCACCTTTTTGCTCATCTGCCCTTGTACTTGGACTCTGGCCGTTCTTTGTTTGAGGTAGTGGTTGATCCACTTGTACATCTTCCCACAGACATCACTTCTTCTCAGCTTGACTCTAAGTCCGTCCTTCCAGACTTTGTCAAATGCCTTTTCCAGATCCACCCAGACAGCTACTGTGTGCTTCTGTGCCTTGTAGGCATCTTCTATCTCTTGGGCTATGAGGATGACCTGGTCCTCAGTGGATCTGTGCTGTCTAAAACCGGCTTGCTGTGGAATTAGAATTCGTTTTTCTTCCAGATGCCACATCAGTCTGGTGTTTATCATCCGTTCCATCAGCTTGCCGACACAGCTCAGTAGGCTTATGGGCCTGTATCCATTCGGATCTGTTTTATCCTTTCCTGTTTTTGGTACTGGTACCAGTATTGCATCCTTCCATGCCTGGGGTACAATACCCCTTTTCCAGCTTTGGTTCAGGACTGATAGTAGTTTTTTCTTCGCTGTTTGGCCCAGCCCCATCAGCATTTCGTTTGTTATCCCGTCTTTTCCGGGAGATTTCCTTTTCTTTAGTGTTCTCATAGCCTCTTCCATTTCACGCATGGTTAGTTTGGCCATCATGTGCTCTTCAGGAGCCGTATTTATGTTTTCGTGTCGCTTTAGCTCTTCGCTAATGTCTGTATGCTCATCTGCAGGGACCTCGATGTGGTTTCCTCTGGCATAGTGATCGACAAAGGCGTTTGCGGCTTTCTTACCTGTGATCAAGTTCTCGCCCTGCTTGATAGTAATTTGTTTATTTGACGGGGTTTCGTCGTTCATGGCTCTGACTAGCTTCCATAGCTTGTTCCCTTCTTTGTCCAGGTTTAAACTTTCCGTTTTGTTTTTCCAGGATCAGGTATTCAATTAGACAGATCAATGAATGGTGCCGGGTTACAAAAATGTATGCCTTTGTTCTTCAAATTCATCTGGTCGACATACAGAAATCGGGGTAATATGTTCCCCCCACGGCCCTTTTCAGGGCTCACAAAACCCATACACCAGCATCAAGGTCATTTTAAGGGCCCACAAAAAACAACAAAACTGCACCCTGATAGCTAGACACTTATAATTATTTTTGTACGGAAACTCGTGTGGTCATAGAATGGCATAAGATTTCAGAATGGGTGAATTAACGCACAAGAACCAGACATTGTTATCCTGTGTCGTTCCGGGTTTCTCTTTAGGACTCACAATTGACTATTAGTAGTAAGTTTGTGGGTAGTTTCTTTCCTATGTTTTAAATGCGCGTATATGGGATGGGGATGAGTGTGGGGGAGAGGGTTGTTGTTGTTGTTAAATACCCAACGTTAGGGGAGGTAAGACTAACGTTTGGTTAGGTAGAATTTGCTACATATATATCATGATAACACACCTTTTTCGCAGCTGAATCAGACTGTCTTAGCCAAACACACCGTTCCTCTGGTTCGTCCGACATCTTATTCTCTTAACAAGGCTCCTTGCAATATTTGGTTGTTCCCCCCAAAAGGGAGATTTGAGTCATGAGAAGATAATATGCAGAATGCGATGACTCAGATGTACTCCAATCCCAAAGAAGAGGTACTTAAATGCATCCAACAATTGCAGGACAGCTGGGAGAAGTGTGTGGAGTCCCAAGGATAGCTGGGAGAAGTGTGTAGAGTCCCAAGGATAGCTGGGAGAAGTGTGTGGAGTTCGAAGGATAGCTGGGAGAAGTGTGTGGAGTTCGAAGGATAGCTGGGAGAAGTGTGTGGAGTTCGAAGGATAGCTGGGAGAAGTGTGTGGAGTTCGAAGGATAGCTGGGAGAAGTGTGTGGAGTCCGAAGGATAGCTGGGAGAAGTGTGTGGAGTTCGAAGGATAGCTGGGAGAAGTGTGTGGAGTCCGAAGGATAGCTGGGAGAAGTGTGTGGAGTTCGAAGGATAGCTGGGAGAAGTGTGTGGAGTTCGAAGGATAGCTGGGAGAAGTGTGTGGAGTCCGAAGGATAGCTGGGAGAAGTGTGTGGAGTTCGAAGGATAGCTGGGAGAAGTGTGTGGAGTTCGAAGGATAGCTGGGAGAAGTGTGTGGAGTCCGAAGGATAGCTGGGAGAAGTGTGTGGAGTCCGAAGGATAGCTGGGAGAAGTGTGTGGAGTCCGAAGGATAGCTGGGAGAAGTTTGTGAAATCCCAAGGATCGCTGGGAGAAGGTTGTGGATTCCCAAGGGGATTAGGGTTTCAAACTTACAAGTGACAAATTTTTTTTTTCTTTCGGATACTTTTTGAACACCACTGGAACATCACGTTAAAAACCAATTGATAGAGAAACTACTAGTGTAAGAACGTATGTTCATCCTTTAATTAATGGAAACAGTCTCATAACATTTAATTAAAAATACATTTTAAGGAGTTTCAATTGGATGTGCGACGCTCACCTAGAACACACTGGATATACACCCCTGGTACATATGTTTCCTCAACTAGCGAAATGAAGAAGAAGGAAATGATGAATAAGAAGAGGTAGAAGAGGAGCAAATGAAGAAGAAGAACTACTAACAACAAATGAGTTGTTAGATTAATATTTTTTAAAGAAATATAATAAATACAAACTTGGGAAGTTCATTGCTTTATAATAGCCATTCTATATACACCCGCATGTCAGGGGAGGGGACCCTGACGTTGGTCATAGAGTTGCAGTTACTGGATCACCATTGCTAGTTTAGCTTGACGAACGGGGAAGTGCAAATACTATCTGGTACAACGGTAGTTGGTCACGTGACGTGTTGAAAGGGCACAGAATTATGTAGAGCTTCAGCATATATGACAAGATGGGACAATCATTAAGGCTGGATTTTGGTAGAGGAATGGTTTTTCTGGCATCATTAGTGAAAATCAGTGTGGCAAGGAAGGGATTATGTGGACATTTGGAGGCAACGTGTTGAAAAAAGAAAACAAATGCTCGGGACAACGATCACAAGACAAGTATTTATCTGCAGTTACATAATTAACAAACAACTGAAAAGAAAATGAAGTCGTTCGGTAGTCGCAAGAGTTGAGTGATGAATGATTACTCCATTTTGGACAGAATTTTTGTTAGCTGGTCTAGAAATCATAACTGATTCTCTCTTGTGGCAAGGCGCCTTCGTCATCTGAAGGTCCGATGTGCGAATTCCTGACTGCCCATTACTTCACTGTTTTACTGTTGATGGTTATGTATGTTATCCGACAGCAGATACATATTTATCTTGTGATTGTTGTTGCGAACAAATATTCTTTGGTTACCCTGTTCGTCCACAGACTTCGTAATCAGTAGTTCCAACAGAGGCATGCCTGTGCATTCCCTTTATGAGGTCCAGTTATGTTGCAATGTGTTCTTCTCTAGAGAGCCTAATGCATCAGTCTTCATTGAGACTTCTCCCTTAATCTTTAGGGAGGGAGACTAACGTCTGGTCAGGCACAATATACTGATCGGACATGTTAGTCAGGGTCGGAAAAAATATAATGACCAAGACTCCCACCTCGTAGTCCTCCCTGGAAATGGGGTGTTTTAATGGCGGGTGACTAACGAGGTGATGGATCGCCGTTACTTCTGTATCAGTGAGCGACACGCCGATGATGCCAACCCAAGCAGAACTGACTGGAGGACACGGTCAACCTTCATCAGCATGCTTGAGATGTGAGAAAAGCTACCACAAACCGTAATTTAACCTCTTTCTTAACCAGTGGTCTACCGGGTTTTTTTGTGTAGGACAAAACCAAGAATAGTACCACTGCCCCACAGAGAGCATATGAAAGAGGCGACTAACTGTGTGACATGGCATAACACGGTCGTAAATAGGTGGTTTGTTAAAAGCAGCAAAGATGGCGCCTAACTGGTTGCGGGTCTACTTTTCTTTATTGTTTCAGTATATTAAGATGAACTCGCACATCGGTTAACCGCTCTCCGAAAAAACTGGTTGTATACAGACTCAGCAGAGCCTTCTAAACCAGTATACAGACGTTAAGTTTAGGCATTTTCAGAACTCACAGAATAGTAAACAAAAGTCCCACTGGGCCTCCAAGATAGTTATAAATAGCGACACAATAGAGTTGTGTATGGGGGCTGGTGACCTCATCGTGTAAAGCAAATTGCTATATAGACCAACAATACAAGACTTCACAACGTGATTTGACACATCCTTCTTCAAGGGTTCTCTGACTGTCGAGAATCCCTTGATCTCCATGGGAAATGTACGTGGTTACATTCTTGTTACCTCCACGTTCCAGTCGACGCAGTTGTAAATTAGCACCCGACGTACTGTTAGAAGAGGAGAGGTAGAGGTGAAGGAACTGCACACTTCACTTGATAAATAAGATGTAGCCTCGTTTAAAGAAGTCCCTAACACGTCATCCGCGACCGCAATGTCTTATATGAGACTATCTTTATATTCAAAGGCATTGCTCTTTGCTATCTTAAGGACAACATTTAGATGAATGAAATTTTCCTCTACTTCTTTTTCTACTTCATCATCTTTCTTCTCTTCTTTTTTTTATTATGTTTCTTTTTTTTGTCTTGTTTTTGTTTTCTTCTTGTTCTTGTTCTTGTTCTTCTTCTTCTTCTTCCACTTCTTCTGTTTATTCTTTTTCTTTTTCTACATCTAAAAGAACATCTCTGTCACACACAAATCCATGCACTAAATCAATTGGACATCTTTGTCACACACAAATCCTTCCACTAAATCAATCGGACATCTCTGTTAAACACAGATTGTTCAGACAAATCAGTCGGACATCCATGTCGCACACAAAGCTTTTGGGTAAATCATTCTGACATCTCTGTCCCACACAGACCATTCAAGTGAATTATTCGGATATCTCTGTCCCACACAGACCACTCAAGTGAATAATTCGGGCATCTCTGTCCCACACAGACCATGCAAGTGAATCATTCGGACATCTCTGTCCCACACAGACCATTCAAGTGAATCATTCGGGCATCTCTGTCCTACACGGACCATTCAAGGGAATCATTCGGATATCTCTGTCCCACACAGACCATTCAAGTGAATCATTCGGATATCTCTGTCCCACACAGACCATTCAAGTGAATCATTCGGACATCTCTGTCCCACACAGACCATACAAGTAAATCATTCGGACAAATATCAGTTCTGGAATAATTTTATTTACACCATTACACCGCTGTTACGCAAGGTAACCCACCACCCGCCCCCTCCAAAAATGCCGCATTACCCAAACCCTACTTTAAAACCTGAAAAACCTTAAACGTAAACCGTGATTTTATTTCCATGAAATTTAAGATTATCACAGAACCGTTAAGGAAACCAATTTCGGGTTTACAGAGCAGAATCTTCTGAGTTTAAAATTATTTCAGACACGCCTCGGACAAGGCGGTCCAAGACGTGTTTGTCTAAGAGTAGGAAGTATTATAAGGGCAGCTAAGCACAGAGCAAACGTGATAAGTGCATGGATTGTTACATTTTTAGCTCCTACAGGCGTGCGGCTAACCTCAATACAAAATCAAATGAGCGTGCATCAGAAACATGTCAAAAGATGTCTGTGTCAATGTCATGAACAATTTCGTACAGGGCCAGGGGATATATACAGAGTTGAATGGGGTTCATGTAGAGCATGTCATGTTACTTTGAATTAGCAAATGACTTGTTCATACTTATTTCTAGTGTGGAAATCAATATTTGATCAACATTATTCCATACAGTTTGGGATCAAGATGCTGAGCAGTGCATGAACTGTGGCGGATAGTGACCCAAAGCTGACCGTTAGTGACCCAGAGCTGACAAGATCCTTCTCCACCTCCGCGTGGTGATGTTGGATAACAGGCTGCAACAAGGCAGACTAGTTAAGGAGAATGGATTGAAAAGGGAAGGCTAGCCCGGTACCCAAAAATGCAATGCTGAAGTCAACTGTGTTGGAAGGAAATGTTTTTGGTTCACGTACTAGGCGGATAAGCCAACGGTTCGAGGTGAGGGATTACGGCCGAACGCCTCTAAGCCAAAAATCCCGCCTAAAAGCAGCCCAGCACAAATGCAAAGGGAGGCTTCGACATGGTGGGGACCTCGGGGTCACGCTCCAGCCCCGCCCGGTCAAGCCGCAGAATGAGGTCTCTGCCGTCCGCTGATAAAAGCGGGCGGGAAGCTGCTCGATATTCACCCCATACGGCGATGAGGAATGAAATCATTTGTAGAAGACTTAGTTCTCGGTCGGGTACCCTAAGCAGTAGATCAGCTACCTCACTGCGAACTGCTGAGACTCATCCCTTGACCATGTCCACTCCCTAGGCGGACAACATCTCCGTGCAAGACTAGGCTTGTCACCTGGTCAAATGCACTATTTCGAGAGGAATCACAGGTCGCTGACATTTGGTCCACGTGCTTGGCTGATAAGCTACCATCTGAGGGATTACGGCCGAACGCCTCTAAGCCAGAATCCCGCCCAAAATCTCAGCACCGCTGAGATGGGAGGCTACGACATGGCTGGGGCTTGTGTCCCGGCCCAATCGAGCCGCAGGAATGCACCTGGTAAAATGCACTCCTTCCTCGCTCTTTGCATCTGTCTGCTATCAGTCATTCCAATGGACGCAGAAGAGATGCAGTCCAGCGGACACTGCACCTCCTGTCCCATGGTGACAACCTTCCGGGTGGCGGGGAATGCTAGGCGTACCATCACTGCAGATGAGCCGAGAAAATAAAGCGAGCAAAAAGATACCTCACTCATATGCATATGCTACGTTTCTGGCAGGACGTGACGATCCTTGGAAAAAGTCACACTGGACTGCCTCTCTTCCGGGATAGTACAAACTAGTACATAGTCCATCATATCATTTCCAAACGCTACAGACACGAGTAGGGAAGACTCGATAGTCCTGCAAGACAACTTCCCAAGAGAGACAACTCTGACCAAAAACAACTGCTGCCTTGCAGTTAGGCTGGGGACAGCCAAAGGCTAAGGAGGGCAACCCTACAGAAACGCCTGTTGAAATCGGATGCACTGAGCCACTGGCTAACAAATTAAATCAGTGCAACGTAAATATCGCTGTAAACAGCGTACGAAGAAGAAGAAGGAACGAAATGTGTAAATATCGCAGACAAGCTGTAAACTAAGACACAACGCATTCCATTCTTCAGACTACATCATGTTTCTTGCAAAACCATTTTCATGGCTTTGATGATTCGCAGAAGTATCTTTGTCATGGTACTGATACGTTTAATGATGCGCTGGTCTTGGCATTCAATGGCTCTGTGTATTTTTGGCATTGCTACGGAAATTGACTTCATCAAGTCAGCCGACATGTAGCCAACGTCATATACATCATTTAGTCATTTTGTTACCACTTTTAATCCCAAATCTCCCGTGGCCGTAATTTCCTCTTTAATGTTGTTATATGGCCCTGCTGCCTTTACTTTCTTTATATGTTGAATAGCATCTTTTACATCTGCCGTCAATATTGATGGTCTTTCGTAACCGACCAGTTCATTTAAGTCTGCTCTGTTGTCGTCCTATAACTAGCTGATATATTCTGTCCATCTGTCAATGATTGTATTCTTCCACATCAACATCTCTGCGTTTTTTGCTTTCCAACATCCAGTGGTTGTGCGTGGACGTATTCTTGTTACTTCATGTATTCGTTTGTGCAAGGAATTTGTGTCTGTTTTGTGTCACGCTTCGATTTCTAGACATTTCTTTTCTTACCATGTTTCTGTCGCCTGCCTGCACTCGTGTTTTATCTCTTCATTCATCTTGGAGTATTCCTCCATTTCATGTTTCGCCTTCCTTCTGTCTTCCATCAAGTGTAACATTTCACTAGTCAACTCTTTTTTCTTAGCATATTGTTTTGTCTCTGGTAAGACCCTTGTATACGTTTGCTGTAATAAATCCTTTAACACTGCTCTTTAATGTTATGTATATAGGGGTCTGCGTGGGCTAGTGACACGGCTCACAGCCGGAAGGTGAGAGTTCTTTCCCCATTCCAGCACAAGCAGTTACCCCGGGGAAGCAAAAGGCAAAGGCAAAGGCCGCCGTCCATCACAGACGAAGATGGCATCATTTATTTTGGTAGCGAAATTTATTGTAAGGATTAACTGCGCTACTTTTTATCCTCACTCGTGCCGCCCGACCTCAGTGGCAAGTCAAGGACAAGACGACTAGGGGGCGACTACGAGATACTGGGGACTCCGCGTCAAGCACACGTGAAAAAGGAGTCAAACCCACACCATTTGATCACGAGGTTGACGGCTTAACCACTTCGCCACGGAATCCCCGGGGAAGCAAACCCTTAGAAAATGCAGAAGGAAGCAGACCCTTACATAAAATTAATGCTGAAGTTGGATGCACTGGGTCGACAGGCGTAAAAGAAAAACGCACACCGCCCAGAGGAATAGTGAAATAAGGCGAACGCAGAAAAAAAAACCCCAAACCAAACAAAACAAAACATGCTCACCGATACCCAACAGGGTAAGCTGTGACAAAGATGGTGTCGACGGTCCTCATCGACAACGATAGACAGCTATAATGTTTCACAATGGCGCAAAAAAAAAAAAAGCGAATGTTAATTACAGCAATTTATTTGAATACTTAACGGCCCATTAAACACGCGTACGCACGCACACACATACAAAAACATTCATATACACTCACACACACATATACACTCACAAGCACAACTACATATAATCATACACACAAACACACACACAAACACAACAAACACTCATATATATATATATATTAAGAAGAGCACTCATTGTGCCTGTAGTACGAGTATGTATGTATGTATGTATGTATGTATGTATGTATGTATGTATGTATGTATATATATATATATATATATATATATATATATATATATATATATATATATATATATATATAAATATATATATATATACATACTCGTACTACAGACAAAATGATAGAAGCTGCTGATGAATGCTCTTTTTAAACACATACATGGCGTGTGGAGAGAAGAAACCCCATCCCTGGCAATGGAAAGATTGAAATAGTGTTAGTATACCCAAGGAAGGCGTCTCATGGGATTGCAATAACTGCCGGGAAAGGTACTTTGCAGTGTGATAGTGGTGAGACTCGGGGATAAGATGGACATACGATTGTGAGAAGAATAATCTGGTTTAGACGAAAGAGATCACGTGTCGACCAAATTTTAACTCTGAGAACAGTTATTGAGAAATTTTTAGAAATGCAATCCCCACTTATCATTAATTTTATTGATTTTCAGAAAGCTTTTGATAGTTAACATTGACCGATACTTTGGGAAATCATCTCCAGGCACGGCTTTCCACCAACGTACATTCACACCATCTCAGCTCTTTATCATGATTCTCAATACTGTGTTTGGACCACTACAGGCAAACCTGATTGGTTTCACATAGTGAAACAAGGCTGCTATTTTGCATATCTATGCTTTGAATTTTTTTTTTCGTTCGCCTATTTCTCTAATCCAAAAGGCAGTATGCGTTGCAATGTGGTTTTTATTTTGCGCCTGTCGGCCCAGTACATCCTTCTTCTTCTTCTTCATCGAACGCTGTTTACAGCGATATTTACGTTGCACTGATTTAATTTGTTAGCCAGTGGCTCAGTGCATCCGATTTCAACAGGCGTTTCTGTAGGGTTGCCCTCCTTAGCCTTTGGCTGTCCCCAGCCTAACTGCAAGGCAGCAGTTGTTTTTGGTCAGAGTTGTCTCTCTTGGAAAGTTATCTTGCAGGACTATCGAGTCTTCCCTACTCGTGTCTATAGCGTTTGGTAATGATATGATGGACTATGTACTAGTTTGTACTATCCCGGAAGAGAGGCAGTCCAGTGTGACTTTTTCCCAGGATCGTCACGTCCTGCCAGAAACGTAGCATATGCATATGAGTGAGGTATCTTTTTGCTCGGTTTATTTTCTCGGCTCATCTGCAGTGATGGTACGCCTAGCATTCCCCGCCACCCGGGAGGTTGTCACAATAGGGCAGGAGGTGCAATGTCCGCTGGACTGCATCTCTTCTGCGTCCATTGGAATGACTGATAGCAGACAGATGCAAAGAGCGAGGAAGGAGTGCATTTTGCCAGGTGCATTCCTGCGCCTCGATCGGGCCGGGACACAAGCCCCAGCCATATCGTAGCCTCCCATCTCAGCGGCGCTGAGATTTTGGGCGGGATTCTGGCTTAGAGGCGTTCGGCCGTAATCCCTCAGATGGTAGCTTATCAGCCAAGCACGAGGACCAAATGTCAGCGACCTGTGATTCCTCTCGAGATGGTGCATTTGACCAGGTGACAAGCCTAGTCTTGCCCGGAGATGTTGTCCGCCTAGGGAGCGGACATATCTCGTGGTCAAGGGTTGAGTCTCAGCAGTTCGCAGTGAGGTAGCTGATCTACTGCTTAGGGCACCCGACCGAGAACTAAGTCTTCTACAAATGATTTCATTCCTCATCGCCGTATGGGGTGAATATCGAGCAGCTTCCCGCCCGCTTTTATCAGCGGACGGCAGAGACCTCATTCTGCGGCTTGACCGGGCGGGGCTGGAGCGTGGCCCACAGGTCCCCACCATATCGAAGCCTCCCTTTACATTCGTGCTGGCCCAGTACATCCGTCTTCAGCATGTATTTTATGTAATGGTCTGCTTCCCCCTGCATTTTCTAAGGGCTTGCTTCCCCGGGGTTACGCCCGGTGCTTTGATAGGGATCGAGCGCAGTACCTTCTGGTTGTGAGCCGTGTCACTAAACCACTAGCCCATGCCGTCCCCGAATTGAGTTATTAAAAAAACAACTATTCTCCAGCCGATGATGTTGGCATACAATGGATAGATAGTACGATTCTAGAGGACCTAGGTGTCACAGATGACCTGGCCGTCTTGAGTTTCACTCTTGAAGAAGCGCAAAACTAGTTACATCGACTATGTCGCCTATCAAAACAGATATGACTTCAAATCAATGCTTCCGAGATGAAGAGCATAAAGTTCACCAACAACATGCTATTATCAAGTTTCATGTAGAGATATTACAAACAGTTGACAGTTTCACATATCTGTGGAAGCAACATGAATCAAGATGGAGATATATCTAAGGAAATGTTCACTCGCATTCATCTAGCCGCAGCTGCATTTACCCAACTAACCTAACATCTGGAAATCTAAATCACTATGCGAGCACGCCAAGTTCAGATTGTTTAACTCAAACGTGTTATCAAAACTCTCTTTTCAAACGCACACATACTTTTCCTCTTCCTTTCTTATTCATACACAATCTCATACACACTGCCAATCTGTCTCGTCAAACACACATATACGCCTTTTCTTCCTACATGCCTCAAACCCCTTCTCTTAACACTCACACACACACACACTCACACACAGACACACACACACACACACACACTCACACACACACACACACACACTCACACACACACACACCCACACACACTCACACTCACACACACACATACATACGCCCTCTTTCTTCCTCCATCCCTCAAACCCATTTTCTCAACACACACACACACACACACTCACACACACACACACTCACACACACACACACACTCACACACACACACACACACACTCACACACACACACACACACTCACACACACACACTCACACACACACACACACACTCACACACACACACACACACACTCACACACACACACTCACACACACACTCACACACACACACACACACTCACACACACACACACTCACACACACACACTCACACACACACACACACACACACACACACTCACACACACACACACACACATACATACGCCCTCTTTCTTCCTCCATCCCTCAAACCCATTTTCTCAACACACACACACACACACACTCCCACACACATCTACGCCCTCTTTCTTCCTCCTTCCCTCACACCCCTTCCCTCAACACTCACACATTTTAAACATAATTTTGAATTTCGTCTGGGCAGCGGCCGTTAAGCCTACTCTTTTCGATTTCCAACTGCCGAGGAATTTTTAACGTGCGCGACACTGCATATGGAGGTCCGATCTCTTCTATCCAGATATCCGGGGAAATACCAGAAAGTCCACGTAAAAAAACATCGGTCTCCACTGTGATTTGAGCCCGCGATCTCCTGCACCCGAGGCCTACGTCTTAGCTCGGGACCACTCAGTCCCTTTCTCTCTCTCTCTCTCTATATATATATATATATATGTACTGATTTGTTACTTATACATACTCTTATGCATATACACGCTTCCATTTTCATATACGAGAGAGGGACGGCGTGGGCTAGTGGTTGAGTGACACGGCTCACAACCTAAAGATGCTGGGTTCGATCCCAGCACTGAGCCGACAGACGCAACACAATGTATCCACCTGTTCACTAGCTCTTACATGTCCAACACACTTTGCCTACCTGTCCATTAGCTTGTGGATGTCCAACACACTTTATCCACCTGTCCACTATCTTGTGCATGTCCAGAACACTTTGTCCACCTGTCCACTATCTTGTGAATGTTCAGCACACTTTGTCCACCAGTCCACTAGCTTGTGGATGTCCAACACACTTTGTCCACTAGCTTGTGCATGTCCAACACCACGTTTTCCACCTGTCCACATTATCTTGTGCATGTCCAACACAATTTTTTCACCCGTCCACTAGCTTGTGGATGTCCAACACACGTTGTCCACCTGTCCACTATCTTGTGCATGTCCAGCACACTTTGTCCACCTGTCCACTAGCTTGTGCATGTCCAACACACTTTGTCCACCTGTCCATTAGCACACTTTGTCCACCTGTCCACTAGCTTGTGCATGTCCAACACACTGTGTCCACCTGTCCACTAGCTTGTACACGTTCTCTAGAAAACAATATTTTAGTGTTACCTCTAACTAATCTTGCACCGACCCATTATCTCGTTGTCACCTGCATTAAAACCTATCTGCTACACACTTTCCTATAATGGTGGTCATTATACACTTCTTCTTCTGTACGTTCGCTTTATTTCTTTATTCCTAAGGCGGTGTGCGTTACACTATGTTTTTGTTTGTTGCACCCGTCAGCCCAATGCATCCGACATCGGCACACATTTTTATGTAAGGGTCTGTTTCCTCCTGCATTTTCTAAGGGTTTGCTTCTCCAGGGTAAAGACCAATGGTGTGATTGGGGAGCGAATCCAGTTCCTTCGGGTTGTGAGCCGTGTAACTAAATCACCAGACCAGGCTATCCTCTAATTAGTCCACCGGCCTACTAGTTTGTGGATATCCTCTAGAAAAAAGTATTTCGGTGTCACCTCTAATCAATTTTCCATCATCCCCATTACCTCTTTGACAGCTGCATTGGGACCCACGTTCCTATAATCGTAATCATCATGGACACTTTTGTACGTTGCACCACAACTCACGTTGAAATCGACCTTTATTTCATGTGTAGTGACTCGCAGGTTGCCACGGACTAGCTGGTCGATCTGCTATTTCCCTGTGCCAGTTGCCAGGTATTCTGATGCCGCGGTTCAATAATTACGTTTTGTTTTACATTTTGAAATTTGTCTACCCAATCATATACTCTCCTTCGACTCAAACAGCTATCTCCGTATTGAATCTACGTTCTTCTGTAGATTTAAGAAGATTTCCACATCTTCTGACCACATTAAATAAACGGAAGCGCCTCGTTGTTATCCACGGTGCAAGTCGAAAGTGGGGCAGTCATGTTGTACGATATATTGCACATGCGTGTACTGCTCAGACGCCACGATCCTTACATGAGATAATGCTAACGAGCCAGGTTGTGTTGTGCATACACTTCCACCAACTTGATAGTAAAATTGCTGTGACTTAATGACTGTTTCTCGTACATACATTCTCTCTTACATGTTCTCTTCCTCTCCTGCTCCCATACATACTCATTTTCTCTCCCATACACACCCGCTCTCTCACATACACATTCATTCTCTCTCTCATACACACCCGCTCTCTCTCACATACACCACACATTTTGCTCCCAAACACATCCTCTGCCTATCACACAATACACACACCTATTTCTCTGTTACATCCTCGCTCTTTCTATCTTTAATCATATCAACAATTAGGGGGACCGCGTGGCAGGTGGACGGCGTGGCCTAGTGGTTAAGTGGCACGGCTGACAAGCCGAAGGTGCTGGGTTCAATCACCATCACAGCACCGGCCGTTACCCCGGGGAAGCAAACCCTTAGAAAATGCAGGAGGAAGCAGACCCTTACATAAAATGCATGCTGAAGTCGGATGCACTCGGGCGACAGGCGCAAAATGAAAACAGTGCAACGCACACCGTCTTGTTGATTAGAGAAAATAAGGCGAACGCAAAAAAAAACCCCAAAAAACCAAAACAAATATCAACACTCCCTCTAACATATTCTTTCAGACACATTCTCTCTCTCTCTCTCTCTCTCTCTTTCTCTCTTTTACATCCACACGCTTTCTCTCCTAACACATACCCACATTCTCTAACATACTCTTTCTTATAAACGTACGCTCTCCCTTTCTCTCTTTCTTTTATATCGCTACTCTTTCTCTTCGTACTCATACCCGCACTCACTCTAACATTTACAAACATACTGCCCCCCTCCCCTCCCTTCTCTTTCTCTCTTTGCTTATACATACACTCCCTCTATCTAACATACTCTCTCTTACAAACATACACTTAATTTTCCTCTCGTTCGCACTCCTACGCCAACAAACACACGCACACACATATACACACATATACACACTCACATATGCACACACCCACATACACACAGATACACACAGACATACACACAGACAGACACACACAGACACACATACACACAGACACACAGACAGACACCTACATACACACATATACACACACAGATACAACACAGACACACACTCACATATGCACACATACAGACACACACAGACGTACATACACTAACACCCACAGGCACACACACCCACACACACACATACATATACACACAGACACACATACACACACACAGACACACACTCACACACACATACACACATACAGACACACAGACACACATACACACCCACATGCACACTCCCACACACACATACACACACACCCACACAGACACACATACACACACACACACATCAATGTATATATGTGATCCCATCTGGAGAGGAAGACTAATGTATGATCAGGTAAAACATACTGACCAGACATGTAAGCCAGGGTCAGCTAAAACATACTGACCAGACATGTAAGTCAGTGTCAGGTAAAACATACTGACCAGACATGTAAGTCAGGGTCAGGTAAAACATACTGACCAGACATGTAAGTCAGTGTTAGGTAAAACATACTGACCAGACATGTAAGTCAGGGTCAGGTAAAACATACTGACCAGACATGTAAGCCAGTGTCAGGTAAAACATACTGAAAAGACATGTAAGTCAGGGCCAGGTAAAACATACTGACCAGACATGTAAGTCAGGGTCAGGTAAAACATACTGACCAGACATGTAAGTCAGGGTCAGGTAAAACATACTGAGCAGACATGTAAGTCAGGGTCAGGTAAAACATACTGACCAGACATGTAAGTCAGGGTCAGGTAAAACATACTGACCAGACATGTAAGCCAGTGTCAGGTAAAACATTCTGAAAAGACATGTAAGTCAGGGCCAGGTAAAACATACTGACCAGACATGTAAGTCAGGGTCAGGTAAAACATACTGACCAGACATGTAAGTCAGGGTCAGGCAAAACATACTGACCAGACATGGAAGTCAGGGTCAGGAAAAACATACTGACCAGACAAATAAGTCAGGGTCAGGCAAAACATACTGACCAGACATGTAAGTCAGGGTCAGGTAAAACATACTGAACAGACATGGAAGTCACGGTCAGGCAAAACATACTGACCAGACATGTAAGTCAAGGTCAGACAAAACATACTGACCTGACATGGAAGTCAGGGTCAGGCAAAAAATACTGATCAGACATGCAAGTTAGGGTCAGGCAAAACATTCTGACCAGACATGGAAGTCAGGGTCAGGCAAAACATACTGACCAGACATGGAAGTCAGGGTCAGGCAAAACATACTGACCAGACATGGAAGTCAGGGTCAGGCAAAACATACTGACCAGACATGTAAGTCAGGGTCAGGCAAAACATACTGACCAGACATGTAAGTCAAGGTCAGGCTAAAGGTAACTGACAGGACATATAATTAGGGTCAGGCAAAACATAGTGTACAAGACTCTCACGTAATCCTCCCTAGAAACGAACTGTCCTTGGCAGTCGGGCTAACGAGGTGGGGGGATCTATGTGTTCCCCTTGGTAGTGATCGACACACAGATGAAGCCAAGCGTTGCACAACCGTCTAGGTGACTCAAGTCCACCTTCATCAGCAAGCTCGGGGTGTGAGGAAAGATACTTCAATCCGCCACAAAACGTCCTTTTCAGGGCGCACAAAAGAGTAAACCTAATCATTGTGCGAATTCTAAACCACATCATTTGATCGCATCAAAAATGGAAAAGGAAATAAGTTGACTTCACGATAAACAACACAACAGCATGCAGAAGAAGGGTGAACCCCATGCCACTCAAACGTTTACAAAATAGACATTGACATAAAGTGCTAATATATTACCTTTCCAAGCGGTTGTTCCACTCCGTAAATCCAGTAGACGTTTCGTCCCTTCGTCAACCTTGTTAGTGGCACAGAAAACAGTCCGAATGATACTCACAATTTACGCAGGCTGTGTCATAACTAACAGCAGGTTCTCCGAATCCTACATATACACAACCATGTACCTTTCAGCAAGGCTGGGTACAGCCAAGGTTACGGAAAGCTAACACAACATAAACGCATGGTGAATTCAAATACACTTGGTCTTTGGGCATACTGAACAATACAACGCAATTTCACACGAAGAGGGTGTCGCAAATAAAAAGGTGTGCAGTGACTACAGTAACCGTTTCTTTCCTGAAACAAATTCACGTTGAAGTACAAGAGCGTAAGGAGAATAATAAATCCAGGAGTGAATGACTCACATGAAGGGGTCACGAAATGCACAGGACAAAAGTGCAGTTCTCTCACAGTGAGCCCCGTTTACACTGCGCGGCTGGCTTCTGGGCGAGCACAGTGGAACTGAGAGTTTTAGGGACGAGTAAGTCAATATAAGGGACTTCTTCTTCATATTCTTCATCTTTCTTTTTCTTCTTCTTCTTGTTCTTCTTCTTGTTCTTCTTCTTGTTCTTCTTCTTGTTCTTGTTCTTCTTCTTCTTGTTCTTCTTCTTCTTGTTCTTCTTCTTGTTCTTCTTCTTCTTCTTCTTCTTCTTGTTCTTCTTCTTCTTGTTCTTCTTCTTGTTCTTCTTCTTGTTCTTCTTCTTCTTCTTCTTCTTTTTCTTCTTCTTCTTCTTCTTCTTGTTCTTCTTCTTCTTCTTCTTCTTCTTCTTCTTCTTCTTCTTCTTTTTCTTCTTCTTGTTGTTCTTCTTCTTCTTCTTGTTCTTCTTCTTCTTGTTCTTCTTCTTGTTGTTCTTCTTCTTCTTCTTGTTCTTCTTCTTCTTGTTCTTCTTCTTCTTCTTCTTTTTCTTCTTCTTCTTGGCTTTGATGATTCGCAGAAGTTTCTTTGTCATGGTACTGATACGTTTAATGATGCGCTGGTCTTGGCATTCAATGGCTCTGTGTATTTTTGGCATTGCTACGGAAATTGACTTCATCAAGTCAGCCGACATGTAGCCAAAGTCATATACATCATTTAGTCATTTTGTTACCACTTTTAATCCCAAATCTCCCGTGGCCGTAATTTCCTCTTTAATGTTGTTATATGGCCCTGCTGCCTTTACTTTCTTTATATGTTGAATAGCATCTTTTACATCTGCCGTCAATATTGATGGTCTTTCGTAACCGACCAGTTCATTTAAGTCTGCTCTGTTGTCGTCCTATAACTAGCTGATATATTCTGTCCATCTGTCAATGATTGTATTCTTCCACATCAGCATCTCTGCGTTTTTTGCTTTCCAACATCCAGTGGTTGTGTGTGGACGTATTCTTGTTACTTCATGTATTCGTTTGTGCAAGGAATTTGTGTCTGTTTTGTGTCACGCTTCGATTTCTAGACATTTCTTTTCTAACAATGTTTCTGTCGCCTGCCTGCACTCGTGTTTTATCTCTTCATTCATCTTGGAGTATTCCTCCATTTCATGTTTCGCCTTCCTTCTTTCTTCCATCAAGTGTAACATTTCACTAGTCAACTCTTTTTTCTTAGCATATTGTTTTGTCTCTGGTAAGACCCTTGTATACGTTTGCTGTAATAAATCCTTTAACACTGCTCTTTAATGTTATGTATATAGGGGTCTGCGTGGGCTAGTGACACGGCTCACAGCCGGAAGGTGAGAGTTCTTTCCCCATTCCAGCACAAGCAGTTACCCCGGGGAAGCAAAAGGCAAAGGCAAAGGCCGCCGTCCATCACAGACGAAGATGGCATCATTTATTTTGGTAGCGATATTTATTGTAAGGATTAACTGCGCTACTTTGTATCCTCACTCTCTCGTCTCGTGCCGCCCGACCTCAGTGGCAAGTCAACACAAGACGACTAGGGGGCGACTACGAGATACTGGGGACTCCGCGTCAAGCACCCGTGAAAAAGGAGTCAAACCCACACCATTTGATCACGAGGTTGACGGCTTAACCACTTCGCCACGGAATCCCCGGGGAAGCAAACCCTTAGAAAATGCAGAAGGAAGCAGACCCTTACATAAAATTAATGCTGAAGTTGGATGCACTGGGTCGACAGGCGTAAAAGAAAAACGCACACCGCCCAGAGGAATAGTGAAATAAGGCGAACGCAGAAAAAAAACCCCAAACCAAACAAAACAAAACATGCTCACCGATACCCAACAGGGTAAGCTGTGACAAAGATGGTGTCGACGGTCCTCATCGACAACGATAGACAGCTATAATGTTTCACAATGGCGCAAAAAAAAAAAAAGCGAATGTTAATTACAGCAATTTATTTGAATACTTAACAGCCCATTAAACACGCTACGCACGCACACACATACAAAAACATTCATATACACTCACACACACATATACACTCACAAGCACAACTACATATAATCATACACACAAACACACACACAAACACAACAAACACTCATATATATATATATTAAGAAGAGCACTCATTGTGCCTGTAGTACGAGTATGTATGTATGTATGTATGTATGTATGTATGTATATATATATATATATATATATATATATATATATATATATATATATATATATATATATATATATATATACATACTCGTACTACAGACAAAATGATAGAAGCTGCTGATGAATGCTCTTCTTAAACACATACATGGCGTGTGGAGAGAAGAAACCCCATCCCTGGCAATGGAAAGATTGAAATAGTGTTAGTATACCCAAGGAAGGCGTCTCATAGGATTGCATTAACTGCCTGGACAAGTACTTTGCAGTGTGATATTGGTGAGACTCGGGGATAAGATGGACATACGATTGTGAGAAGAATAATCTGGTTTAGACGAAAGAGATCATGTGTCGACCAAATTTTAACTCTGAGAACAGTTATTGAGAAATTTTTAGAAATGCAATCCCCACTTATCATTAATTTTATTGATTTTCAGAAAGCTTTTGATAGTTAACATTGACCGATACTTTGGGAAATCATCTCCAGGCACGGCTTTCCACCAACGTACATTCACACCATCTCAGCTCTTTATCATGATTCTCAATACTGTGTTTGGACCACTACAGGCAAACCTCATTGGTTTCACATAGTGAAACAAGGCTGCTATTTTGCATATATATGCATTGAATTTTTTTTTTCGTTCGCCTATTTCTCTAATCCAAAAGGCAGTATGCGTTGCAATGTGGTTTTTATTTTGCGCCTGTCGGCCCAGTACATCCGTCTTCAGCATGTATTTTATGTAATGGTCTGCTTCCCCCTGCATTTTCTAAGGGCTTGCTTCCCCGGGGTTACGGCCGGTGCTTTGATGGGGATCGAGCGCAGTACCTTCTGGTTGTGAGCCGTGTCACTAAACCACTAGCCCATGCCGTCCCCGAATTGAGTTATAAAAAAAAAACTATTCTCCAGCCGATGATGTTGGCATACAATGGATAGATAGTACGATTCTAGAGGACCTAGGTGTCACAGATGACCTGGCCGTCTTGAGTTTCACTCTTGAAGAAGCGCAAAACTAGTTACATCGACTATGTCGCCTATCAAAACAGATATGCTTCCGAGATGAAGAGCATAAAGTTCACCAACAATATGCTATTATCAAGTTTCATGTAGAGATATTACAAACAGTTGACAGTTTCACATATCTGTGGAAGCAACATGAATCAAGATGGAGATATATCTAAGGAAATGTTCACTCGCATTCATCTAGCCGCAGCTGCATTTACCCAACTAACCTAACATCTGGAAATCTAAATCACTATGCGAGCACGCCAAGTTCAGATTGTTTAACTCAAACGTGTTATCAATACTCTCTTTTGAAACGCACACATACTTTTC